>JAQZBX010110036.1:0-10407 GCA_029593785.1 Cabassous unicinctus
TGAAAAAATGCTCGACATCGCTTGCTATCAGGGAAATGCAAATCAAAACTACAATGAGATACCATCTTACACCCATCAGAATGGCAGCTATTAAAAAAACAGCAGACTCTAAGTGTTGGAGAGGATGTGGAGGAATAGGAACCCTCATCCACTGCTGGTGGGATTGTGGAATGGTCCAGCCACTGTGGAGGACAGTTTGACGGTTCCTCAGAAAACTAACAATAGATCTTCCATATGATCCAGCGATTCCACTGCTGGGTATATACCCAGAAGAATTGAAAGGAAAGACAAGAAAAGATATATGCACACCAATGTTCATAGCGGCATTGTTCACCATTGCCAAAAGTTGGAATCAGCCCCAGAGCCCATCAACAGATGAATGGATAAGCAAAATGTGGCACAAACATACAACGGAATATTACTCAGCTGTAAGAAGGAATAAAGTGCTAACACATGGAATAACGTGGATGAATCTTGAAGATCTTATGTTGAGTGAAGCAAGTCAGGCATTGAAGGATGAACAATATATGACCTCACTGATTTGAACTGAGGAAAGAGAGCATTCTCTAAGAACCATTGTCTGAAAGATAGGTTAACAAGTGAGAGAAAGAGAAGAGTAGGCAGTGAGCCATCACCCATATGGACATAATCTATGGTAAAGGGATAGATTATAGTTGCATATTGTGGGATAGGACAGATGGGTAGTGATATTACTGGGTTTGGTGGTGCAGGGTTGACAGATGTGTAGTTTAGGAAGGGCATGTAACTATGAATCTTGTCATTCTGTGAGTCAAGACTGCGGAGTGTCATATGCCACAGGGGGATGGCATGGAAGGAACAGTTTTGATCCAATGGGGTATTTAGTGGTCGCGGGAAATGTTTCTCATTGCCTTACAGTAATGGACACAGAATATGGTAAATATCATCAAAAATTATTAAACTGTACCATCTAAATTGTAAATATACTGTAAACCATCAACAATGCTTAGTTGCTATACTTTACTATCTGTATAACTGTTATAACAATGCTAACATCCATTATTTAAAAAAAAGGTTTTAATATGGGGTGGGGAAGGGGGAGGGAGGTTGGGTATGTGGGAGTCTTTAGTATTCCATGTGTGACTCTGCTGTGATCTAAAACTTCTTTGAAAATTAAATGAAAATTTGGGAGACACTGGGGAATGAGAGGGGCAAAGTGTCATGGTACACTGGACATCCGATAATGCAGTGATAAAAGGAAAAAAGAATAATTAAAAAAAAAAAGATTTGTCCCCATTTTTTTGAATGTCCCAATCCACTAATTATATTTTATTTTTAGTTTAGTTTCTTTTTTTTCTTCTGAGCTTCCTTGTACTTATCTCTTGCATTTAAGCTTATCATTATTATTTCTTTTTCCTATTAATTGTATTTCATTATTATTTGGGCTTCATGTCCAGGGAAGGTTTGGATCACAGAAGGGTTACAATGGCGCCTGTAAAAGTTCATTGGTGGGGGGTGTCTGGGATGTGGGATTCATGGGAGTAAGTTCATCTGAATATACATGAAAGATATATAAAATTGTTCAAATTATCTAGGGATGGGTCATGGTCACAGAGGGTAGACAATCACTCAATAAATGAGGGAATCTGAATTCCCAGGCTGGAGAACTCTGCCACATTCTCCAAGGGAGCAGCAGGAGTCCCCTGAGTGCAGGGGAAGTATCTGGCAAAAGAGGATGGCCTACTGATGGGTTCCGGTTATTGAGCACTAGCCTTATGAGTCTTTGCTCATGTAATTGAAACTTAACTTACTGTTATGGGGTGCCTAAGGGTTGCCATCTGAGAGCCTCCTTGTTGCTCAAATGTGGCCTCTCTCTAAGCCAAACTCAGCATTTGAATGCATTACCTTCCCCCTAACGTGGGACATGACTCCTGGGGATGAGCCTCCCTAGCAATGAGGGATTAATAACAAGTGCCACCTGGCAACATGATCGGGAAAAAAAACTTGAATAAAAGGGGGAAAGAGTAAAGAGAAATGAGTTTATGTGGTAAGCGACTTCAAAGAGAGTCAGGAGGTCATCCCAGAGGTAATGCTTATGCATACCTCAGTAGGATCTCATAGAACACCAAAGTGGACATCACCCCACACAGAGGGGCTCCTGAGGGCTCTGGAGACACCCAGGTCCTATATAAGTGGGGATAGCCCCAGAGACTGATGCCTTATTAGTGGGCTCCTCTTTGGAATCTGTGCTCCTGAGAGTGACAGAGTCAGACTTAAATAAGGCCTCCCTGTACATGGTCCATCAGTCCTTTCTATTCAAACCTATATGTGATGCTTGAGTTTTTAGGTGTACTTCCAGAGACTGGAGCCTCTGGCCTATCTATGTGCCAGCTGTGCCTGCAATCTCGGTGCAGCTGCAACCCCTACCCTATAGCTCAATGGACTCATCCAAGTCACCTGGCGAGGAGATGACTATGGGCAACGGCCATCCCAGGGAATGGAGAGGGCCTGCAGCTGCAGGCAGGATAATCCCATCCACTGTACCCATGGAATATAAACCTTCTCTCACTTGGAGGTGGAGTGGACATCACCATCCCAAAACCCCCAGGATTGGGGGAAGAGCTATGGACTAGAATGGACTTGGTGGTGTTCTGTCATATATTGTGATTCAAGCAATGGAAGAAATTGTAACAGTGAGGTGGAGACGGTGGCCACTGGACATTTTCAGAGCAGGGAGGGGAGAGGCAGTTGTAATATAGGGGCTTTTTTGGGACTTGAGTGTTGTCATGAGTGGCATTGTGGCAACAGATGTAAGCCATTTTACATCAGCATATACCACGCAGAACTGTGTGGGAGAGAGGGTGGTCTATGATGTGAAATGTGGTCTATGCTTGGTGGCAAAGCCCCAGGATGTGTATATCCATTGCGGGTGATGTCCCACACTGATGATGGATGTTGGTGTGGGATGTTGTGGAAGGTGTGGGAGGTGGGGAACATGGGAATCCCTGTAATTTCTGAGTAATAATTAGGTAATCTAAGCACTTTAAAAAATATATATATATATAAAATAACATTTATGTAAGAAAATGCACATATATGCATATGTATTTGTATATCATTTTACAAATATTGGTATTTACTGTGAAAAATCTTGATTTTTATGAACAAAAAAAATAAATAAAAAATAAAAAAAAAATAAATGATCTTTTGGAGCGGACGGCTTAATGACCGCTGGAAAAGTTCCATAAACTCCCTTTTTCTTTTTTTTTCTTTTTATTAAACATGAGTTTATCTGTTTAAAAAAAAGATTCTCATAAAAGGAAATAAAGAAAAACACAAAGTATGGAACTGAGAGAAGGAAACTACACATTGGTGACTGATTTTATTCTATTAGGATTTCCAACTAGTCCTGAGTTGCAGATTGTTCTATTCCTTAAGTTCCTGATATTGTATGGTATGATTTTAAAAGGGAACATTGGCTCGATGATGTTAAACAGAATTGATCTCCAGCTTCAAACCCCCATGTATTTTTTCCTTAGCAACCCGTCATTTGTAGAACTTTGTTATTTTTCAGTCATTGTTCCTAAAATGCTGGTCAATTTCCTCTCAGAGGATAAATCTATTTCCTACTGAAAAAAAAAAAAAAGAAGGCTTTTGGAAGTTTGATTGCGATTGCATTGAATCTATAAATGTGTCAGAGATTTCTCCCTTAGAAGGTTCATAATGATTAACTGATCACAAGGTTTACAATGGTTAACAAACAGTAACTTGCATTCCTGTAGCATAGAGAAGCCCCCCATCCAGAACCTATGTGATTTGTTGAACAAGCCATAGCCTACGTGCTCAGGTACATCTCATTTCCTCACAAGAATAGACAAAGGAGCCACATGGCACCACCAACTCCTCCCGCATCCTTACAATTCACTACCCCTAGCCCACCACCCCCTAGTCATACAAGAAAAAAATTCACCTCTACATTTCCTTATTGGACCTTGGGTCTTACCCAAGGCCCAACCCCCTCCCACTGACTAAGCATTTTCTCTCCTATAGATGTACTGTATAAATTCATGACTGCCTCTGCCAGGAGTGGGCTGAAATCTACTCTTCAGACCTCCTCCATAGGGAGAGCTTCCCAATAAACTTTCCACTTGCAATCATTAATCTCCACATCCCAGTGAATGCCACTTTTCTCCAACATTTGATGCCAAAATCTTGGACAGGAGTCACATTGAGACTGATTGGTTGGTGATGAATCTCTCCCCTGCCACGGACAAATCCCCATCCAACACCAGACTCGAATCTCAGTTGAGTGAGTTAAGGATTTCTCTGCCAGAGGATCCTGCTTTCTCTCTCTCTCATTTTCCTTTGTCCAGGACAACCCTCCAAAAATCCTAGTGCTAGGTCAGTGATCCTCACTGTCACTGAGGGCCATGGCAGGTGAAAAGTCTGCAACCTCGTGGGAAGAAACCCCTTGGCTCCAAGCACGGTTTCTTGTTTCTTTGGAGATTTCTAACTGATTCAGGGATGCCTGTCTCACTCAGAATCTCTCCTGTCTTAGAGATCCTTAGTCTCACCCAAGCCACCTAAAATGGGGAATTCAATTTTGGCTCCCCCAAAATAAACACACCTCTAGGCTATCTCCTTCATAACCTTAAAACTCTATTCCCAGAAGAAGACATCAGACCTAAAAAGCTCATTTTCTACTTAACCTCTGTGTGGCCAGCAATACAAATTGAACAATGAAAGTCAGTGGCTGGAAAACAGCACTTTTGATTTCCAAGTTCTTTGAAACTCAGAGAACTTTATCCAGTGCAATGGCAGATAGTCAGAAATCTCATACATTCAGGCATTCCTTTTCCTTCTTTCCCTCCCTCTCCAAATCCTGTTCTTCCTACCAAATTCTTCTTTTGCACCAAAAACCTCCTCATAAAACTTCCTCCTCATCATTTCAATCCCTTAAATCTTCTGAACACTCTGACTTTGATCCTTTAGATCATGCCCCTCCTGCACCTCCTCCATATAATCCTCCAGTGTTATTGCTGGACTCACCCTCCACCCCTTCTTCCTCCCCCCACCTTCATCACCACTGTCTTCTACCCCTCCCTTCTCTCCTCCTCATACCCACCTGCAGGGACTAACTCCCCCTCCTTCTGTGCCACAGCTCTCCACCTCCACCAGCACACAGGCTCCTGACTCCACACAGATGCCAGCTCCTCTCCTACCCCTCTGAGAAGTAGCAGGAGCTGAAGGGGTAGTCAGAGTGCATTTTCCTTTCTCACTCTCAGATTTGTCATATACAAAACCAGTTAGGCTCATTCTCTGAAAATCCTGTCACAGACATCAAAGCATTCCAACACCTCACCCACTCTTACGATCTCACATATCAGAGCACATATGTTATCCTTACCTCTTCAACTAAAACTGAAGAGAAAAACTGCATCTTTTGCTGATTCCATGCACATTCAAAACCCCAATAAATACCCATTAGGCCCCACTGCAGTTCCAACACTAATCCACCCTGAGACTATGAACCAGAGTCCACTGACCTTCCCCACATGGCCCAATTTTTAACCTGTAAAATAGAAGTCATGAAAAAGGCTGACCTATGGCAGTTAATTATGATAAGATTAAAGAAATTTCACAGAAACATGATGAAAATCCAGCCACTTTTATAAATAGACTAAATATTCTCTCCTCAAATACACTAACTTGGACCCTGAATCAGAATCAGGGTGACTATACCTACATACCCATTTTATCACTCAATTCTATCCAGATATCAGGAAGAAATTACAAAAATTAGAGGATGGCCCTCAAACCCCTCAGAAAGACCTGATTAAAGCAGCTTTCAAGGTCTTTAACAATAGAGAAGAAGAAGCCAAATTAGAAAATCACAAATGAGATCAGGCTAAAGCCTTCCTCCTAGCTGCTGCCCTCGGGTCTGATTCTTGGAAACCTAATCTCCCTTTTTCTCTTCAGCCACCTCCAGGACCCTGTTTTAAGTGCAGAAAGGAAGGGCACTAAACACGTTCCTGTCTCGATCCCAGGCCTCCTGTGGAGTTGCCTTGTATGTCATCATAAAGATCATTGGAAGTCAAACTGTCCTGAAAACTCTGTTTCCAGGAAAGTTCTTCCAGCATATTCTATCAACCTGGAGCTGGAATCCTCCTTTCCAGACCTCCTCAGGTTAAAAACAGACAACTGATGGGTTCCTGGTTCAAAACAACCCCACATCTCCATCAGTAAGTCCAAACCAAGGGTTAGCATCAAGGTTGGAAGTAAGCCAATCTCCTTTTTAATTAACACAGAGGCCATATATTCAGTCCTCCTAAAATATTTAGAGCCTTTATCCACTTCCTCAGTCTCTATTGTGGGGGTTAACAACATCCCTTCTTCTCCTTTAATCACCTAATTAGTTATATGTTCATTAGAAAATTTGACATTTTTTCATCAGCTCTTTGTAATCCCTACTTGCCCTTCACCTCTTCTAGGCCGTCACATATTGTCCAAGCTCCACTCCTCCATCTCCTTTACTCTCTTCTCTCAAACCAACTTTCTTCCCCTTTTGTCCACCACACACATACCTTCCCCACTTCCTTCTGACCTCCCTCTCGTATTGCATACAGAAGTACATCCCCAGGTCTGGGACACTAGTTCCCTTTAAGTCACAACATACCACACCCCTGTTAGAATAAGCTTAAAGAAACCCTCTTCTTTCACAAACATTCCTCAGTATCCCCTTTCCATTAGCAACCAACAAGGCCTAAGACCCACTATCAACAAACTCCATGCTGCAGGCCTCCTACAAAATGTACTGAACTATTTAGCTTAGGAACACAATCTGAACAAGTATAAAACCTAAACAGAATAAAACCCAGAAAAAAAAAACTTTTTGTTTTTGTAGACCTTTCTCTTTTGAAATGTACTCTGTCAAACCAAAATCATATCTGATACTTCCAAACCCCACTACTCACCCTTACGCATTAATGTAGTTTATGACAAAACCCAAATATTCTGCTTCCCCAACTGCCTGCATTCTTATTTCTTATTCCCTCCAAACCCTTGACATCATTAACACTGGCTGGCATGAGTTTCTATTTTCTGTGTGGTAACATGGCCTATCTGATACTTCCTGTAGTATGGACAGAAAGTTACACCATAGTTTTTATCATCCCAAATGCCATAATCCTGAAACCCCAAAATATGGCCTCCTCTGGACTAATACCTAATCTTATTTCTTTTCTTGAAATCTCTTTCAGGCTCCACAACCTACTGAACAAAAAAAGAGATATTTCTTAGGAAAACCAGAATTTGGATATCACACCCATGGCAATCCAATCCTAGAAAAACCGGGCATAGGACACACCATCTTCTGCAGTCTGTTCTGATTTGCGGGTATTCCAATGTTAAAAAGAGTAATCCTACATATCTCTCTCCAATTACAGTTATCCTGGAATACAACCATACAGGCCATAAACAATCAACAACTAGAAATTAACAGTTTAGCCTCAGTTATCATACAAAATAGGAGAGTATTGGATATCTTCATTGCTGTTTCAGAAGGCACCTGTGCAATCATAAATAAAACCTGTTGCTTCTACATTTAAAGAATGGGACAAATAGAAGAAAATCTCAAAATTTAAGAAAAAACATAAATCATTCAGAGGACCTGAAATAACAGCTACAAAAATCAATCATGTCTATCCTCATTTCTTTCTTATTTCTCCTCACCCCTGAAATCAATGCTTTTAATAATAATACCACTACTTATATTATTGCTGCTGCTTCTCTTTGATATTTGTCTCTTAGAGCTCCTTGCTTAACTCATAACCAAATTGTACAATCAACAACTCAGAATATGTGAGCTGCGTCTTTCTGCTGTGTGAATGCCAATGCCAGCCTCTTCAGAGTTGCAATATTTACTCTACAGCTCATTGGACTCACCCAGGACAACTAACAAGGAGATGATGATGGACCACGACCATCCCAAGAAGCAGAGAGAGTCTGCAACTGCAAGAAAGATAGTCTATCCATCTTCCCCATGGGATATAAGACCCTCTCAATTAGAGGTGGAGTGGACATTACAATCCCAGAATCCTCAGGATTGGGGAAAGAACTGTAGACTAGAGTGGCCTTACTGGTATTCCACTATAGACATAGTGTGATCCTAGCAATGGAAGAAATTACAACATTGATTTGGAGCCAGTGGCCACTGGAGGCTCTGGGAGCAGGGAGAGGGGAAAACAGTTGTAATACAGGGGCTTTTTCAGGAATTGGGAATCATCCTGAATGACACTGCAATGACAGATATAGGTCACTTTATATCATCACATAACATGCAGAACTGTGTGGGAGAGAGTGTAGACTACAATGTGAACTATGGTCCATGCTTAATGGCAAAGCCTCAGGATATGTTTATCAATTGCAATGAATGCGCCACGCTAATGAAGGGTGTTTATGTGGGAGAGTGTGGGAGGTGTGGGGAGAGGGGCCTATGGGAATCCCTATTTTTTGTGTGTAACATTTATGTATCTAAATATCTTTTTTCAAAATATCATTATTTAAAAAAAAAAACAAGGGGCGGGATGGAAGGGAACCCCTCACCGTCCTTTGACAACAGGAAGTAGCTAGATGGAATCAACGCCCAAACCCCCTCACCCTTCTGTCCAGCACATCACCTTACACTCCTACTTAGGTCCCTTACCATATATTTATAACCAAAAAGTTAGGAATGTTAGAGATTTCTCCCTTACAAGGATTGTAATGATTAACTGACCACAAGGTTTACAATGGTTAACAAACAGTAACTTGCATTCCTGTAACATAGAGCAGCCCCCCATTCAGAGCCTATGTGATTGGTTGAAAAAGCCATAGCCTACGTGCTCAGATACAGCTAATTTCTTACAAGAATAGACAAAGGAGCCACATGGCACAACCAACCCTTCTCACATCCCTAGAATTCACTACCCTTAGCCCGCCATCCCCTAGCCATACAAGGGAAAAAAATTCACCTTTACAGTTCCCTATTGGCCCTTGGGTCTTACCCAAGCCCCAACCCCTCCCACTGACTAAGATTTTCCCTCCTATAGATGTACTATATAAATTCATGACTGTCTCTGCCAGAGGTGAGCTGAAGTCTATACTTCAGACCCCCTCCATTGGGAGAGCTTCCCAATAAACTTTAAACATGCAGTAATCAGTCTCCACATTCCAATGAGTGCCATTTTTCTCTAATAAAATGTATTTGGGTAGAAGTGATATCTTACAAATGTTTAGTCTTCCAATCTATGAACACTGAAATCCTCTCATTTATTTAGGTCTTCTTTCATTTCTTTTAGTAATGTTTTGTAATTTTCTCTATAAAAGTCCATTACAAGCAGAGGCAGACACCTGATGGCTCAGTCCAACATGCCCCCCAATCTGATGTTTTGAGTCAAGATGAACTGTGTAAAAGGCTGTACCAGACATTTAATGATCAGGGTAAACTGGGCACACTCAATACCCAACTCAGAAAACAGCTGATTCATCAATTGATGTACCTTGTTTTGAGTGGAAAACTGCAACCTCAATCATTCCAGTGGAAGGGAGTGTCCTATTAATAGGCACTTCCAACTATGTAGTGGCAGATCACTTACAAAAATGTGGCTATTAGTTTTCATTTTCTGTTTTCTTTCTGGAAAGTGCTTTGGCAAAAGAATAGGTGTATACTATGCAAGATCTATTACAACTCATTAAAGGCAACCCCAAATCCAGTGTCTACAAATCACTGGTTTCACAATTTGATAAAGGAAACCAAAAAGGTTTTCTTATTCAGTTTTTAAAAGAGTTAGCAGACTATCATCAGGCTAAAAAGAGGTGTGATATGGAAATTCAGACAAGTTCACCATTTCCTAGCAGAGACTCTTGCTGAGAAGATTCAGCTTGTTGATTATTTGTTTGCATATGCTTATCCTTAGCGTGGTAAGTTAGAATCTTTAGAAGGAAAGTTAAATGACTACAAGAGAGAAATAGAACAACAACTTTGGTCAGAAATGGCTCAGAAGTTGAAATATTTTAAAGATACTGAAATAGCAAAAAATCAGGATGGAAAACAAAAGAAAGTCTGAGAAGTAAAGCTAAGTTCCAGAATGAATTTGAGAGACCTTGCTTAGCAAAATTGGAAGCCCTTACTTGTCAGGAAAAGAATACCCTTGAGAGACTTCAAAAGCACCAGGTGATTGAAACAAAAGAAATTTATGCCCAAAGGCAGATGCTCCTAAAAGATAAAGACTTGCTAAAAAGCAGAGAAGCAGATTTGAAGCTTTTGAATTGGCCCAGAGGCTACAAAAAAGAAAAATAACAAGTGTGGATAATGCACTTAAGAAGTGGGAGCTGAACTTAGAGATTCTGAGAGTCTGGAGGAGATCTTTGACCAAAAGCTGAAGAATG
>JAQZBX010110037.1:0-10407 GCA_029593785.1 Cabassous unicinctus
ATTCATTAATTTTTTCTTTAGTATTGAAGTCTGATTGCCTAGAGGATTGAAATAATGCCCAAGAGAGAAATGAGATGATTGGGACAGGGAAGTGGTTTAGAATTCAACTTCGGCTATGTTAATTTTTAAAGCATGATGGTACTTTAAATGCATGTACCTCCACTAAGTGATTGTAAATGTGACAGAGAAGCAAGTAAGAAGTCAGGAATGGATTTAGAGATTAACTGGTAACAGAGACAGAGAAGAGACAGAGATGAAAGGGACAGCAAGATTGCATGAAACCCAATATGGAGAGTATTTGAATAGTGGGTGCTCAACGTTATTAGCCATTCTGGCAAAAATGGCTAAAAACTTGTTATTTAGTGTAGCATGTAAGAGGTCACTAGTGAATTTTGAAAGCAAAAATGTTTGGGGGCAGAAGCAAGGTATCACAGACAGGATGAAAAAAGATGAGATGAAGAAGAAGTGTAAACCTCTTGTTTAAAGAAAGATAAAGTTGATGGAAATTAGACTAGATAATTAGCCCCTTGGTAACTGGGTTAATTGCAGTAAGCCTGTGGATTTAACAACATCTATCAGCAAACAAATGAACAGATGCATCTTCTTGTTGTGATACACAAATATTTCTATTGTGTCTGTATCTTCTTATTTCATTGCATTCTCATTGATTTTGCTTGGCACTGTCAATTTGTTTTAGAGGAATTGGGAGTATACAATTTGGGGAATATCTTTTACATATTGCTATTATTTGGCACTGTCATATTACTGAAACCAATTAAAAGAGAGTGCAAAATAATTGGTTACCAGTATTGAGCAGTACAGCTCTATAGGCACATTCAAAGCACTGCGGATGCAGAGAGGGGAGTGTGGTAAGAGAACACGGAGCAAGGAAAGAGGGTTAGGAGAGGAGGTCATAAAGGAAGGGCGGCCTAGGCACTTCAGGACAGCCTCACAGGCCATGCTAAGAACTTCAGCTTTTATTCGGAATGAAGTGGTGCATCGTCACATATCATATTCAGCTTCTTCGTCATTTCTGTCTCTCATATTATGTCACTGATATTTTTCTGAAGATTTTTTTCAACATAGTTTTATTACTTTTGAGTTTTTTTTTATAAAATTTCCTGCAATCTTCTTGAAAATTGCACATGGTAAATAAATTAGAAATTGTTGACATGTTCAACTGAAAATGTCATTTTTATTTGAAACCATAATAGTTTTAAGTGAGAAAATATTCTCTCTGCAGATGCTTGGATATCTGATAAGTTAAGAGTAAATTCTGCTAAATGGTGATGTCCTCCATTCTAATTGTCTTCAAATTGAACTTTATACATATTTCAGCCCAAATATTTTCACAGGTTTATATTTTTGCCTCAATTCATAGTACCTGTTTTTTGTTTTTTTTCCAAAGTGAGTACATTTTATTTATTTTTAAATATGTATATTTTTTTATTTTTTTAAAGATACTTAGATTACACAAATGTTACACAAAAAATATAGGGATTCCCATATGCCCCGCTCCCCACACCTCCCACACCCTCCCACATAAACAACATCCTTCATTAGTGTGGCACATTCATTGCAATTGAAAAATACATCCTGGGACATTGCCATTGAGCATGGACCATAGTTCACATTGTAGTTTACACTCTTTCCCACATAATTCTGCAGATTATGGGAAGATATATAATGGCATGTATCTGTCATTGCAATGCCATTCAGGATTATTCCCAAGTCCCGAAAAAGCCCCCACATTACACCTGTCTTTCCCTCCCTCTGCCCCCAGAGCCTCCGGTGGCCCCTGCCTCTATATCAATGCTGCAGTTTCTTCCATTGCTAGAATCACAACAAGTCTATTGTAGAATACCAGTAAGTCCACTCTAGTCCATAGTTCATTCCCCAATCCTGTGATTCTGGGATGGTGATGTCCACTCCACCTCTAATTGAGAGGGGGCTTCAATCCCACACAGCAGATGGATGGGACTGTCTTGCTTGTAGTTGTAGGCTCTCTCGTTTCCTTGGTGTGGTAGTTGTCAATCCTCACCTCCTTGCTAGTCGTCCTAGGTCAATCCTTTGAACTGGAGAGTAGGTGTTGCAACTCCATTAAGGCTCAGGCTCATCTGGCACATGGACAACCCAAAGTTTCAAGTCTCTTGGACATATACCTACCAACTCAGCACCAAGTATAGGTTCAAATAGAAAGGACAGATGAGCCATGTGTAGGGAAGCCCTAACTGAGTCCAACTCTGTCACTCTCAGGAGCACAAACTCCAAAGTAGGGCCCACTGGCAAGGCACCAAACTTCGGAGCTATCTGCCCTGCCCATAGGACCTAGGTGTCTCCAGAGCCCTCAGGAGTCCCACTATTTGGTGTAATATCCACTTTGGCAGTCTATGAGATCCTGCTGAGATGTGCATAAGCGTTACCTCTGAGATGACCTCCCGAGTGGGAAGGAGCTGAACTTTCATCCTGGGGAGGACCGATATGTTCTCAAACAGAGGGGTGGGAGTCTCTTGAGAGCATGGGCAGTTCCTAATAGGGAAGGACAAACCAGTGTACCTGTTTTTTGACAAATATCACAAGACAAAACTTGTCAAATAAGTTGTCTTTCTTTATAATTACTTTTAATGTATTGCCACATTGAGATGCTGCAAAACTGTAGACCTTCTCCATCTTATTTCATATCAGCATAGATTATAACTTTATTCTGTTTAACTAGAAGTTCTTTTTCTAATAATGTTGAGCAATAATTCTGTGCCAAAATTATATTATGTTAGTGGTTTCCCAATGATTTTAGTATCATAAACTTTATGAAATGGTGTCTTAAGATTAACCACTTTAATTAAGAAAGCTAGATAAAAGCAGAACCTCTACGATTGAAGCCTGCATTGCATCATTAAATTAGTGTAAAAAGGAAATGTCCAACACTAAAAAGCAAAGAGAATTAACATGCCAGATAATAGAAAGCAGAGGTCACCCACAATCTTAAACACTGATGACAAGATTTTTGTAGAAATCTAAGTATAGAAGCAAACAAAAATAGCTGTGTTCTACAGACAGTGCACATTCCATGTGCCTAAAGGGTGGGAAAGGGCTAAGGAATTGGAGAACCTGAGAGCAATGGGAAAAGTTTTAGGTTTTTTGTTTTTCCTGTTTGGATCCAGAAATAATTTATGATTTTAAAAACTCACCTTTCAGACCATTCAAGCACATATTGGATCAGACAAACCCTTTTCTGAAAAGCTGTCATATGTCAATGCCGTCGGCATTTATCTCCATGTTCACAGGGTTGGTGGGTTGGAGGAAATCAAGGTCGCCAAGAAAGTGAGGCAAGGCTGGAACGCAGCCCTTGTACTCCAACGAGGTGGGTGGACCAGCCTATAGTCGTAAGCATGTTTGCATCTGAGAGAAGGATAAAGATGACCATGGGATCGTGGTGTTAAGGCTATCCAACCGCAGCATAGGCAGGGGCATCGTACCAGTGAAGCTCGAGACATGAAGGGAGCCTCTAAAATATACCAAAAGTGATTCAGGGGAGCTGAGTAAGACTCCACAGGCACGCAGGATGACAGACGTGACAAGAAAGGAAAATATTGGTGAGTATATCAACATGAGGCCCAGGCTGACGGGAAATCTTAACCTACACATAGGAAATTGGCAGTAAAAAAGGAATATGGAGAATCTGGGAACAGCGTGTATCTAATTAACAAAGTGGCATCTCCAGTTCCTTGTATATTATTTGTTACGACTGCCAAGACCTTTTTCGTGGTTCTAGCCCTTTTGTCTCCTCAGTGAAAAGAAGGGTAGGAAACAGCATACCTTAAGTCAGCATAAAATGTGCATATTTTAACCTAGATTTATGTAGATCTCAAAGGCTGCTTCCCCATCACATGGTCTGCTGTCTTCTCCCAGTTCCATCCCCCTGCTTCCAGGTGACTTTGTAGTTATACATGTCTTAAGATCAGAGGATGAAAGGGTTATTATCCAGAGATAAGTGGACTGACTGCTGCAAACCTCACCCTTTATCCCAAGAAAAGCCCATTCATCCAATGAGAGCTCGCGGTATCTTCAACATCTACTTAAGAATACAAGCTTTTGTAGATATTCTTGGGCTTAGGGCCCTCCCACATGCCCAGCCTCGTTAGATTGGGAGGGAAATGCCCAGAATTCACGGATACTAGAGACAGGAGACTTTCTACACATTCAATACATACATGCAAGCTTGCAACCTATTGATTGTCTATTGCAGAATGTCAGGGAGAAAAAACACTGCTTAATGCTGAAAGGGAAATATCACCAAATCCTTAGTGTTTAACTTGGAAATCTGAGTTTTCTCATAATCTTAGCTAGCTCTGGTACCTGCTATCAATAAAGTGCCCCACTGATGAAGGTCTTTTCCATAATTGTACACTGAGATGAAATTGCTGTTTTTAGATTCAAATTGATGCTAGAGAGAGAAAAGTCAGATTCAGCTCTCATACTTCCCATTCTTTTGGTTAATGGTTTAGTGTTTTAGAAATCAGAAGGCAAAAAGGTATCCCATTTGCAAACAAAGCCTCAACTACCACTCCCCACCTTGCCCTAACCCTATTTGTGTTGAAAGACCAAAGAAAACGAGGACCCCTCTGGAGAGAGAGTTGTGGTGAACATGGAGGCCTATTTCTATAGCAGAAATAATTCTATTATTTTATTTAAGAGGAGGAAAGCAGTGTTGCACATGATAAGCCCGGGTGATAGACACCAAGAAAATACCTTTTTAAAAAAAAGGTTGACTCATGTAAAACATGAATATGGGTGATATTGCATATACAAGACTGTTTTTACAAAATATAAACACAAATATACTAGAGAGAAGGAGAAAGAATAGCAGCTATGTATGGCAGGGGAAGCATAGAGAGATTGAGAGGTGATGCGTTTTGTTTGTTTGTTTATTATTGGAATAATGAAAGTGCTCTAAGAGTGACTGAAGTGATGAATGCACAAATATGTGATTACACCGAATACCATTGATTGTACACTTTGGATGAATTTATGCTTTATTAATATGTATCAATAAAATTGATTTGTTAAAAAAAAGGTTGATCTTCATTTTGTCATTATCGCCTTAAATTAGGAATATGTGTGGTCTTCTGAATACTGTCATCTCTGAAGTATCATCAGCATTTTTTTCTCTTGAGGAGTCACAAGAGAAGTGACCCACAATCCATCACAACTCCGAGTCAAGCTGGCAGTTTCTACCTGAAACCAATTACAAAGGACTCTGACACAAATTTTACTTTTAATAGGTCCAGACAACTTTCAAATTCTGTCAAATAACTGATTGAAGATTAAAACATTAGAGCCCAATTATCTGTCATATTCAGTTCATTTTTTTCCTGGTTTATTCAAAGTGTGTGTTTTAAGTAAGGGTCTACTCTAAATTAATACTAGATTCAAAAACATTTTAATATTTTTTTCCAGAAATGTTCAATCACTAGACTGAGTCCACATTAGCCAAGTAAACTATAGAGAGGAGGTGTTGTCATTTTTCATAATAATCCAGAGTTGAGGAGGAAACAGACAAAATTACTTTTGAAGAAAAAATGTTTATATATAAAATATTGCAGCCTTGAAATTTTCCATGGACAAGGTTTATAGATCTTAACCCATTTTGACTTGTCTGTGCAAATACAGCCAAAGGACTTTAATGGCATTTTTTAAAAATTAATTTCTCTGAGCTTTAAAACTTATCATTTTCTAACAAACAACCATGGAATATAAGGCTCCATCAATAAAGCTTCCCAGCCAGGTACTGTGAGACTCAGCTACACACACATAAATGCCAACCCCAACAAATTGGCAAGATAGCTCACAAGTCTAAAAATGTTTCAGCAAAACTCATAGAAAAATTAATCCAAAGAAATAATAAAAACTGGAAAAGTTATACATACAGGGAGATTCAGTAAATATTTTTTAATGACAAAAAACCTTAGAAATTTCCTAAATGCTGAATTATAGGGTATTGTTAAATAATATATGGAACAACCAAATGATAGAATACAGTGTAGCCATTACAAATAATGAGACAGATATCTATTTATTGATACAAAAAGCATTATTTTTACTAAGTGGGAAAGGCCATTTACACTTCAACATGCTTAGTATCTGGGTGTTTATACACATAATCACATGGAAAACATCCAAAGAATATACATAAAAATATGATTTTACATACAAAGTAGAAAGATGGGTATTTTTTTTCCTTTTGCACATCTGTATTTTCCATTTTTTATGCAATACCTATAGGTTTCTTCTGTAAAAAAAAATTAATATTTAAGAAAGATTGCAAATATCAAATAAAAGAATAGCTGGTGTCCTTGGGAAAGTTGTAAGAAAGGACCCCTTTCCCTTGAGTGAATGAACAGTAAATGGATACCTATCAGGAAAACCTTTCATGTTGCTAGTTTCCTTAAAAAGCAGAACACTTTGTGGGAAACACCAATACATCTCATGAGGACCACTGAGCACTTTGTACCTTGTTTAGCCATTTATTAAAGTGCTCATTGCTGATTTATTCAGCCGCTAATCTGACAGCAGTTGAGAGACGCCAGCAGAAGGTTGAAGGCTGTGTGGTGGTGGTGCTGGTGTCTTCTAGGGGTGCCAGCTGGCTGATGGGGCAGAATTACCTTGGCTAATGCCCACATCCACTCAACACATTCTAGGGACTGCTTCTTAGCTTGGTGAATCCTGAAGCTTGCTTTTTATGATACCCTAAAGTGATCCAACCCTGGCAAGAGTTCTGTTTACTAAAATTTACACCAAACTACAAGAGACAAAGACAGCTAATTGCTTGATTTGTAACAAGAAAGCCAGTCAAGCAGAGCAGAAGGGTGCAGTCATTAGAACAGTACATGCTTTCCCCTTAGACACAATATACGGAAGAGCAAGTGATAGGGCCAGACTAGCATTTTAGAAAGAGATTCTGACAGCTGTGCAGGATAAATTAAAGGGATGTTCATATGCCCCAGTTTGCCCGGGTTGGTCCTTTATGATGCCTGCTTTCTGAGTGTAATATTTAAGAGTACTCCAGCTTCATTCTCGAAAGTGTCCTCATTTGGTTGATAAATTATATGCCAGTCTAATTGGAGAAGAGAGTAGTGGGAACTGAACAATGAGTTGTTAGAATAGCATTGAAAATTCAGGAAAGAAACAATGAGAGCCTAAACCTACACTGCAGAAAAAGGATTAGAGAGAATGATACGAGTTGAAGTGGAGCAAAATCTAGGTGGTAGAATCTGTAGGGTTCTGATGAATAATTACAGAAGAGCAAAGAGAGAAGAGTAGGAATCTGATATGATCTCAACATTGCTGCCTTGGAAAATTGGTGTATGATGATGATTCCATTAGCAAAGGATAGAAGAAAGTGGTAGGAAAGATTCTCAGTTTAGTTTTGAAATTGTTGGATTTTATATACGCAGGAAGAGATTCCTAACAGGCAGCCAAAAACAGCTGTCCTGAGCTCAAAAAGAAGGGTCTGACCCAATAAGGTTTGGAGTCACCCAAGATATGACATCTATCTATCTATCTATCTTCTAGGACCAGCAAAAGGGTGTACTTTTAAATACAGGACTAGAGAACTGGGTGAGCATAAGGAGACAAAAGTTATTGAAAAAGAGGTAAGTGAAATAGTGAAAGAACATTCAGCAAAAGGATATTAAATTAATCATTAATATGTATTGATCTCCAAGTACGTAGTATCTAATTTTATCACACAACCACCCTATAAAGAAGATTTTTTATGAGGAAACAGACACAAAGAAAAGATACTTGCTCAAAGAGGCACGCTGTGACATCTAGTCCTGACTCCATGTTCCTCACCCCCTCCACTACCTCCTTCAGGGGACATTCAAGAGTGTAGTTAACACTCCCTGGGCCTTCTAGCAGAAGGGATAGACTGTACTACCTTGACAATGTTTTCCTGCAAAGAGTAAAGTGAAGAGATAGTAGTTTGCGTAATCAGAGAAGTGGGGTTGTTGCTACTGGAAAAGAGAGAGAATTCAATTTAGATAGAGCTAGAAGGAATTTTTGCCATTCATAAGACTCAGTGTCTTCCCTGGAATTCTGGGAAGTTTGAAGGTTGTGTACCCTGAAACCACTCACGCCACCTAGTAAACAGAATAAAGCATCAAAAGTTTCTATTAAGAAAAATAGAGTTTTTTAGCCTGAGACGATCCAAGAATTCTCAGATTCCATGTTCAATCTACCCACAATGATGGATATTTATATTTTATGGGTTTTTCTGATCAATTTCTTGATATAAATTTATGGGAGTCTGCAGTCATAGATTCTGGTACCATCAAGAGGGCAAGTAAAGGAAATATGTTACACAGCAATAGCTCCACATAACTATTTAATTATGGGAACCCATAAAAACCTGCATGGTTGATTGTCCTATGTATATGAGTGTCAAGGAGGTTACCTAGAAAATGAATGCAGTGTGAGAAGAGAAGAGGGCTAAGATTGGGGTCCTCGTTTAAGGAGAAAAGAGCAAAAAGAGTCCATAAGAAAAAGATCCACAAGGGGTGTCCAGAAACATAGTTGTAATGAAATTACAAGTATTAAAAATGAAATTCAGGTTAGGCTGCATTATTAACCCAATATAAGCCAAAATTTGGTTACTGGAAGTGTTGATAGCTGATAGCTCACAACTCAGTCCCCTCCCAGTGCTTGCTCCCTGAAGAGGAGAGAACCACTCTGCCCAAGTGAGGGGTCCCTTCTGGGGGGACTCAGCTTCCACCCAAAGATGAGTCAATGCAAGGATTCAAAAGCCTGATGTCTTTGCCCAAGTTTGGGACAATTCTGCAGGGCCATTCTTATTCCACAGCTTACATGGGATGAGTTGAGTCCTTTGTTGTGACTGCATCACAACCCTACTTCTCCCTCTGATCAATCCTGCTTCTTTCACTAACCCAAGACAGTGATCCCAAGGGCAATCCCTAATAAACCCCCTATAAGCATTCAGAGTCTGCATCCCAGGAAACCTGACCTGCAACAGCTACCATCACATTTATTACAGGAAAAAAATGTTATGCAATTTGCTCTCTTTTCACTATGAAAACGAAGTAGTATAGGTAAGTGCTTAGAAATGGGCCTGGTAATAGGAAATAGTCAATAAATGTAGCCACAATAATCATAATGAGCATATCACTTCCAATGCTACAGTTAGCACCTGCCTGCCAAATAGATACAAGCTAAACAATACAAAAGGAGAGATGACCACATTTATTTTCGCCCTTGTTTCTGAGGATTTTTAAGACCACATAGCCTCATTAAAACGATCCACAGTTAACCACATTTATGAACTGTAATTCCCAGTGTGTATTTCTATTTGAGCACTAAAAGACCCAGAATTCTATGCCCCACTCCCACATCTTTTCCATTTCAGAACCCCTTTCAAATGCCACTGTCAGAAATAGCAGGGAAAGAGAAGGCGTTTTACCTCAAGAACTCAAAAATCAATGCACTGCTCTGAACAACTGGTATAAACTGCTCCACAGACTCAGGGTGGAATTGTAGTCACATCACTTTTACTTTTCCAATTAATCATTGGAGCCTACCACCACCAACAGCCCACCCCCTTTATTAAGAGCAGAACAAATTAGAGATGTCCCCCTCCTCTTGAATTATCCAAGATCTTGAGCCGAATCACATGGGCACTCAGTCAACCTCTCCCACCAGGGGGAGATGGTTACAATGAGTCCATGGTCCTTTCATTTCTCTCTCCCACAAGAAATCATTTCTAGACACAGAGCCTAAATCAGCTTGACAGAGGTGTATCAAAGTATGACCAAAACATGACCATCTTGCAAGCAAAGAATGAACACATGCCAAAGCTTTATGGTTCCAAAATCATTTAAGGAATCTGGTATGTATAGGGATGTGTTTTTTGTTTGTTTGTTTTTAATGTCAGATATAAACTATGTCCTATAGGGCATTAAAAACATAGCATTTAGGGTTATCTTTCTACCAGACAGACATATTTGCATCTTTAACAAACAAACTCTACCAGTTAACCTGAAACTTCAGAGTCTAGGCTTTAATTAATAGATGACAGAAAGTGACAACAAAGGTTTATTCCCCTAGATAATAGAGTAGTCTTAGGTGGCCCTATTAAACAATGCCCAATCACGACATTGAAAGACATCTCTCCCTCCCCACCTCTGTCCTATTTTCAGGTTTTTAATACTGATCAGGAAGTGCTTGGCTGTCCCAGATCCCTGCGTGGATCACATTGTTCCGCAGGGATGTAAATCCCAATCATTCAGAGCTCAGCTTAGTTCAGAGCACCCCATTCTTGGGATCCCAAAATTTTACTGCCTAGCTTTTCCACTTCACATAATCCTCTCTCATTCAGGACACCCAAGGACTACC
>JAQZBX010110038.1:0-10406 GCA_029593785.1 Cabassous unicinctus
ATAGGTACAGTGTATATGTACATTATTGAAGTAAAGTTGACATCAAATTAAAATTGTTTTCATAGATTTAAGATGATAAAATTAATCTCCATGTTAAAAAAAGAGAATATACCTGAGAAATATATGTGGAGAAACTTAGAAAAGATTCAAAATGCTATACTATTAAAAAATCAAATAATATAAAACAAAGAACTAATGGAAAAATTGATGGACAAAAAAGTTATGGCAGAGAAAATCCATATAGCAAAATGGCAGAAGAATGTCCTGTATTTTCAACTATTACATTAAATGTACATGGCTCAAACTCTCCAAACAGTGAAATTGGTGGAATGGATATAGCAGCATGAAACACTACATGCTGTTTTCAAACGCTTCACTTAAATACAATGAAACAAGTATGTAGACAGTGAAAATATGGAAAAAATATACCATGGAAATGGTGATCAAACAAAGCTAGGTTAGATACCTTAATATCAGATATTCTAGACTGTTAGTCAAAGCATATGAGGCATGAAGAAAATAACTATAAACTGAATAGGAGGGAATTCAACAGGAAGATATAAGAATTATAAACATACCTGCACATACTGGTATAGCTTCAAAATATATGAAGCAATTACTCAGAGATTTGAAGAGAGAAATAGATCTTCTACATTAATGTTGATAGGATAGCTAGAGAGAAGATAAATATAGAAATAAATGACTAGAATCACATTATAAACCATGACCTGATACACATACGTATATATATATATACATTTTACCCAAAAGTAGCACAGCACACATTCTTTTCTTCTGAACATGTATCATTCTCCAGGATAGAACAGGACCTGGTATTTTCAGGATATTATTTCATAAAACAATTCTCAATATGTTTTTTAAAAATTGAAATTATGAAATGCATATTCTCTGAGCACAGAAGCATGAAGCTAGAAATCAACAATTAAGGGAGACCTGGAAAATTCCAAAATATATGGAAAATAACAATACATTCCTAAACCACCAATAAGTCAAAGAAAACATTCACAATGAAAATTAGTAAATATATTGAGAGGAATGAAATTAAAACACAACATGCAAAACACATTGGATGCAACAAAGGAAGCTTTGAAAGAAATGTATAGAAGTAAATGTTTAAATTTAAAAAGAGGGAAGATCATATATAAGAAATCTACATTTATAGGACTCTCTTCCCTCCCAGAAAATATAACTAGAGGAGAGGCAGAAATGGCCGGGAAAAATGATTTAGGTTTTAGGACACCAGGGGAAGACTGGAAACCACCCAGGAGAAAGAAGTGCACAGGGAAAAAAAAAACTCATTGGAAAGACCATGAGCAGAAACTGCAGCTGCAGCCACCAGCATCCTTCCCTCAACCAAAAAGCAGAAAATTTAGAATTGTCCAGCCTTGGGAGAGTGGCTACAAACAATGGAGTCCATAGGGATCCACCTCCCCAGTAAAAGGCCGAGATAGGGATGCAGCCTAAAGCTAATTCAACTTTTAGCCAGCAAATTTGTTCTGCTCTCAAGTATAGGTTACTAAGTAATTGAATGAAGTTTGAGAATAGGAGCTGATGTTTAATGTATGTAGAATTTTTAATAAGCTTTATCGTAAATATGTGGAAATGAAAAAAGTTGATAGTAATATATTATAGTGAATTTAAATAACACTGTTAATTTATAAATGTGATTGTGGCTGAAAGGGGTAGTCTGTGGTTGTAACATTCCAATTGAAAGGAAGCTAGAGATTAATATAGAGTATCTATAATAGTGATTTTGGTGGTGGATGAAAATTGTGTTGAATTGTATAAGAATCTTCTTTTACAAAGTGTTAAGAATATCATGATACGGGGGAAATTACAATGAACGTAATTCATGGATTGTAGTTGACAGTAATATTGTAATACTTTTGCAACAATGGCAAAGAAGACATCAATTCTAAGAGACAACAATAGGGAATATAAGGGGTTATGATTTTTTTTCCTTTTTTATTAATAAAAATTTTCTAAAATTGACTGAAGTGATGATAACAAAATCTGTGGTGAATATGAAAGACATTGTGTATACACTTTGAATTGATTGTACAAAGCATGGGACTATATAACACAATGAATTCTGTGATGGAAGATGGATTGTGATTAACCAAGAAAATATGAGAACATTTTTTCATGAACTATAACAAATATATAAAACTAATACAGAGTTTCAATAACTGTGTGAGTTGGGGAATATACATCAAATGTAAGATATGCCTATAGTTAGTAGTAATGTTTTGATGACATTCCTTCATAGTTTATAAGAATTGTTTCACAGAAAATGCAAGGTGTTGTTGGTAGTGTAATGTATAAGAGCACTGTATGATAATGTGCATTTTTTTGGGAAGTTCACACCTTTTACTATACAATTGTGGTTTATGGATGTTCATGTATGAATGATAAACATCAATAAAAGTTTATAAAAAAAACAAAAAGAGAAAAAGAATGAGTAATAATATGTGGGACATCATCAAATGTATCAGATCATGTGGAATGGAAGTAACATAATGAAAGAATAGTGCAAAAGGGGTAGAAGGAATATTTCCAAAAAATAATGGCTCCAAACTTACCAAATTTGGTGAAATATATGAATATATACTTTCAAGAAACTCAATGAACTTTAACAAGGAAAACTAATAAGTACATACCGAGATACACTATAATAAAACTATTGGAAAACAAAGATAATGAGACCATTGGGAAATAAGCTAGAGAGAAGTGACTAGGAATGTGGAAAGGACTCTCCATAAGATTTCCGAACAAGTTCTATCAGAAACAATGGAGGCTACAAAAAAGGAGGATGATACATATAAAGTGCTGGAAGAATAAAAATTTATCAAAAGGAATTCAATATGTAGAAACTTTCCTCCAGTAAAGAAGAAAAAATTAAGATACACTTGCAATGAACTAAGAGTTGAAGGACTTCATATGTATTCCTCAACCATAATAAATTCAGAAGGGAAATCCTGAGGCAGAAATAAAAATTTAAAAAGAAAACCTGCACATTAATTTGAAATCATATGTTGAAATAAAGAATAATGGTAAAAGAGACTTTCTAGGTAAATATAAAAGTCAGTAATATTGTTTTTTTTGTTTTGCAACTCCTCCTCTTCTCCAGTAGATTCTAAATCCTTATGGTATTGAAAGGAAATTTTGGCAATAAAACAAACATGAAAAATAGGAAAAAATTTGAATCTCACACTTCTTCATTTTAAAACATACTAGAAATCACATATGGATAGACACACAGAATAATTGAATAGAACTGAGAATCCAGAAATGAAATATTCACTATTATGAATTGATTTTCAACTAAGATGCAATGAACATTTAACAGGGTTAAATTGTTATCTCTTTAACAAATCATGCTTAGATAATTAAATATCCAGAATAATGGATATTAATGAAATTGGAACTCTACTTCACACCTTATCCAAAAACAATAACTCAAAACTGGAAGAAAAAATGAATGTAAGAGTCAGAATTATGCACATATCAAAAGAAAACACAAGGACAATTCTACATGATCTTGGAATTGTCAAAGCATTTTTCAATATTATACCAGAGCACAAGTCA
Source organism: Cabassous unicinctus (assembly GCA_029593785.1). NCBI lineage: Eukaryota > Metazoa > Chordata > Mammalia > Cingulata > Chlamyphoridae > Cabassous > Cabassous unicinctus. The sequence goes on from JAQZBX010110038.1 coordinate 3,610, forward strand.
AGAAAGTGGGCTATCCACTGAAAGAAAGTGGATAGAAAACCAGAGAATGGGAGAAAATATTGGAAATCCATATATTTGATTGGAATCTAGCACCAGATCATGCAAAGAAATCCTACAAGTTTAACTACAAAAGATAATCTACCCAATTAAAAAATGTTCAATGTATAGGGAAATTTGCTCAATATTTTAATATTTTATATCAATATAAAATATATCAATATTTTAATATTTTAATAATTTAAATGCTAATCGAAACCACAATGGTATAACTGCAAACCAACTAGAATGTTGTTAGTGTGGAAGTGGAGAAATTGGAGCCCTTATCCAATGCTGCTGTCAAAGTACAATGGTGAAGTATTGTTGAAAGTAGTTTGGTATTTAATCTTCAAATTTAACAGAGTCATCATATGACTGACAATTCACACTCCTATATATATAAAGATATGATAAAAGATATGCAAATTATTTTACATGAAAGTTCATGGGAGCACTATTCATAATATCTGAAACAGAGAAAGACCACAAATGTCAAACAACAGTTGAATGATTAAACAAAATGGGTTCTATCCATACATTTGAATATAACTGAGCCATAAAAAGGTATGTGGAGTGATAAATTTTTTGAAATATCCAGATAATAAGATGTTTAAGTTCAAAAAGCCCAAAAACACATTAGATATTATCAATGCATGAAGTGAGGGGGGAATTGGAAGTGAGTGCATAGTGGGTAAATAGGTGCAGGGTGTCTTTGGGGGTGGATAAAAATGTGTTAGAATTAAGTACTGGTAATTTATTTTTTATATTCTTTTATATTTAAAAAAAAATGGTACTTAGATTACATAAATGTTACATGAAAAATGTAGTGGATTCCCATATGCTCCGCTCCCTAGCACTCACAAATTTTCCCACATAAACAGCATCCTTCATTAGTGTGGTACATTTCTTAAAATTGATGAACACATTTTGGAACATTGCCACTAAGCATAGATTATAACTTACATTGTAGTTTACACTCTCTCCCACGCATTTTTGTAAGTTTTTACAAGATATATAATGGACTGTATTGGTCATTGCAATGTCATTCCAAGTCCTGCAAATGTCCCCAAATTACACCTCTTTTTCCCTCTTCCTCCCATGAGAACCTCCAGTAGCCACTACCTCCACAAAAATGATAAAAGTTCTTCCATTTCTAGAATCACAATAAATCTATAATAGAATATCAGTTAGTCTGTTATACTCCATTGTTCATTCCCCAATCATGAGGATTCTGGAATGGTGATGCCCACTCCACCTCTAATTGAAAGGGGGCTTAGATCCCATGGGGCAGATGGATGGGACTATCTTGCTTGTAGTTGCAGACTCTCTCTGTTCCTTGGCATGGCCTTTGTCTAGCATCATCTCCTTGTTACTTTTCCTGGGTGAATCCAATGAACTGGAAAAAAGGTGATACAACTCAGTTGAGATTCAGGGCCCAAGTGGCACTTGGACATCCCAAAGTTTTAAGCCTTTTGGAAGTACACTTATCAACTCTAGTACTGACTATAGTTTCAAATAGAAGGAACAGAAGAACCATGTGTAGGGAAACCACAACTGAGTCCCACTCTATCACACTGGGTAGCATAAATTAAAGTAGGGCCCACTGGCAGGGTGCCAAACTCCTGAGCTATCTGCCCTGCCTATGGTGTTTGGATGTCTTCAAAGCCTTCAGGAGCCCTGCTATTTGAGGCAATATTTCTTTGGCAGTCAATGAGATCCTGCTGAGACATGCATAAGCATAACCTCTAAAATGACCTCCTGACTCATTTTGTTGTCCCTTAGCCATATAAACTTATTTGTCTTTATGCTTTCCCCCTTTTGGTTAAGGTCTTTTCCCACTTGCATTGCTAGTTGGTGCCTGTTAGACATCCCTCAGTGCCAGGGAGGCCCATCCCAAGGATTCATATCCCACACTGGGGGAAAGGTAATGCATTTATATGCAGAGTTTTCCTTAGAGAGATTCCACATTTGAGCAACAAGGAGGTTCTCAAGTACTAATAATTTCTGCACAAGAAACTAAATGTTGTAAGAGTTACTGAATTGTGCCCTTTAATGAGTAAGAATGTATTACTGCACCTCAATAACAGAAAAAAAAAATAGAATTTAGGCAAGAATAGAAATAAAAGTCATAGAAATTGGAAAGAATTAACCATTCAATATTTGAAGATGATATGATCCTATATAGAGAGAGTCCAGAAAAATGTACAAGAAAGCTACTAGAACTAAGAAATTAATTCATTAAAGTGGCAGTGTAGAAAACCAATACAAAAAATTCAGTGGTGTCTCTATAGAGTAGAAATGAACAATGTGAGGAAATCAAGAAAAAAATTTATTCATAATAGCTCTTAAAAGAATAAAATATCAAGGAATAGATCTAACCAAGGATGTACAGGATTTATAAAAGGAATATTACAAAATTTGCTAAAAGTAATCAAAGAGGTCATAAATCAAAGAAAGGGTATTCCATGCCCATGGCCTAGAAGATTGAGTATTGTTAATATGTCAGTACTACTCATAGAAATTTATAGATTCAATGAAATCCCAAATCAAAATTCCAACACATTGCTTCAGAAATGGAAAAGCTCATCAAGAAATTTATATAGAATCATAAAGGGTCCTGAATAGCTAAAACAATCTTAAAAAAAAATTAAAAAGATGAAGTACTCACCCGTCCTTATATTAAAGCTTATTACAAAGACACAGCAAACAAATAGTATAGTATTTTCACAAAACAGATATATAGAGCAGTAGAATCAAATTGAGAGGCCAGAAATCAACACACGTATTTATGGATATTTATGGCTAAGTAAATTTTGACAAGTTGGCAAAGATAATTCAATTGGGAAAGAAGACCCTCTTCAAAAAATGGTGTTGGGAAAGTTGGATATCCATTTGCAAAAAAAAAAGAAGGATCCTTGAACTCACCAGCTTCTGCATGGTGGCTATGAACAGAGGGGAACACAGGGATTGACCTCCCCAGGAAACCAGAGAAAGAGGGGTACAACCTAAGGTTGATTCAGCTTTTTACCTACAAATTTGGTCTGCTGTGTTCCATGAGCCTATTCAGAGTAGGTGGGGGAATGCCATTCCTGAACAGGCCTAAAGAGATCTGACCTCTTAATCACCTTTGCTACTGACCAGGACTGGTTTTTGAAGATGCAAAGAGGAGTGGAATTCTTTCCTACCTTGGAAAAGTGAAGGTGCTGCCAGCAAAGTTTGGAGAACAGCCTCTGAAAAAGTTTGAATTGTGAGGCTTTGAACCCAGGCAGGATCCTCTATTACATTGTTGCTGTCTGTGTTGCAGTGAACACCCATTGACCAGACTTTGAACTGAGAAAGCTGCCAAAGACCACCATATCCTGGCAGAACAAGGAAGTACATGTAAGGAAATTAAAAATAAATAAGTTAGAAAGGCATTTTCTGGCATGTACAGTCCTCCTCCGCAAGTCCCTTAGAAGTGTGTCTGCAACCCATTACTGGGCCATGGCCCATATTTGAGCAACTATCAGGAGCAATCTTAATGACCTAGGGAAGATTGACCCATGAATCAAAGAATGTCAGTAACACACACCCTCCTGCCACTGAAACCCTACACAAGAGAAATAGAGCATCAGAGTAAACTCATCATCATAATCACCTAAGTAGACGTCAGCAAAAAAATTACAAGCCATAATAAGAAAATGGAAGAAAAGTTTAAAATAAAGGAATATATGAAAGTTCCAAATGAGATAAAAGATTTGAGATGAGTAATCAAAGAGACTCATAGAAATTTTCAAATCAAATTAATAAGTTGAAAGACAAAACAGCTAAAGAGATAAAGGGCAATAAGAATACACTGGGTGAGAACAAACAAGAAGTTGAAAACCTGAAAAGATAAATAACCAAGCTCATGGAAATGAAAGAAACAGTATATGAGATGAAAAACACATTAGAGTCATACAACAGCAGACTTGCAATGACAGAAGGAAGAATAAGTGATACAGAAGACAGAACAGCTGAAATTGAAGAGAGAGAAGAACACAGAGAGAAAAGAATGGGAAAAGTTGAGCAAGACTCAGGGAGAGGAGTGATAACAAGAAGCACAACAACATATGTGCTGTGGGAGTTCCAGAAGGAGAAGAGAAGGAAAAAGGGGCAGACAGAGTATTGAAGAAAATAATGGCTGAAAATTTGCCAACTCTAATGAATAAAATGAATTTTCATGTCCAAGAAGTACAGCATACCCCATCAGAATAAATTTGTATAGGACTTCTCCATGGCACATACTACTCAGAAAGTCAAATGTGAAAAAAAAACCCAGAATATTCTGACAGCAGCAAGTGAGAAGCAAACCATCATATAAGAGGAAAACCCAGTAATACTTAGTGCAGATTTCTAATCAAAAAACATGGAGGGGAGAATACAGTGGTATGATATAATTAGGATAATAAGAGTTATTTAAGAAAATAAATAATAAAAGATATATGTTGCCAGCTAATAATTCTTTATCTAGTAAAATTGTCTTTCAAATATGAAGGTGAATATAAAATATTCAAAAATAAATTTAAATTGAGAGTTCATAAAAAATTTGCCTTTGCAGGAAGTATTAAAGAGAACGATACAGCTTGAAAGAAAAAACAGTAGAGAGAGGCTTGAAGGAGGGTGTAGAAGGAAATATTCTCATAAAGGATAATCAATATATTGAAAATACAGATGAAAATAAGAAATGGCATACGAAAGCCAAATAATAAAATTATTGAAGTAAATAATACATTTAAAGTAATGTCATTGAATCAAAAGTTATAGTCTGAAAGAACGGAAAAAAAAAAAAACATGAGCCTAACATATGCTGCTTACAAGAGACTCACTTTAGACCCAGGGTAAAAAACTGGCTGAACATGAAAGATGGGAAAAAGATACTCTATGCAAATAGTAACCAAAAAGAGCAGGGATAGTTATACTAATTTTGGACAAAACAGACTTTAAATGTAAAAATGTATAAGAGATACAGAAGGTCATTATGTATTAATAAAAGGCACAATCCACCATGAAGAAATAACAGCCATAACCTATGCACCTAACCAGGGTGTCCCGAAATACATGAGGCAACCTCTGGCAAAAGTGAAGGGAAAAATAGATATCTCTACAATAATAATTGGATACTTCAACACATGACACATCATTTGATAGAAAAACTAAACAGAAGATCAATAGGAAATGTAGAACTTGAGCAATATGATAAACGAGCTAGACCTAACAGATCTATAATGAACATTGCATCCCAAATCAATGAGTTATACTTTCTTCTCAAGTGTTCATGAATGTTTCTTCTGGATTGACCATATATTGGGTTTATATATATATATATATATAAAGTCAGGTCTCAATATATATATAAATTTTGAAATTATACAAAGCACATTCTCAGATCATAATGGAATGAAACTGGGATTCAATAATAGAAGGAAAAGAGTAAATTTTGTAAATGTGTGGAGGCTAAACATACTCCGAAGCAATCATTGGGTCAAGGAAGATATTATAAGTGGAATCACTAAAAATTTTGAGATAAATGAAAATGCAAACACATTTTATCAAAACTTATACAACAAAGGCAGTGCTGAGAGGAAAATTTATAGACCTAAATGGTAATTTATAAAGGAAGAAAAAGCTAAAATCAAAGATCTAACTGAACAATTGGAGGAACTAGAAAAAGGAACACAATCCAAACCCAAAGAAAACAGAAGGGTGGCAGTAATAAAGATTTGAGCATAAATAAATGAAATTGAGGGGGAAAATAGGGAAAATCAACAAAACCATACTGTGGTTCTTTTATAAGAACAATAAAATTAACTAAAAAGGAAAACAAAGAGAGAGAGAAAGAAAATGCAAATAAATAAAATAAGAAATGAAAGTGGGGAAGTTATGACTGTCATCACAGAAATAAAAAGGATCGTATGAGGATATTATGAGAACTGTAGGTCAACAAAATAGACAACCTAGATGAAATGGAACAATTCCTATAAATGCACAACCTACATTGACTCTAAAAGAAATACATAAATTCAACAATCCAGTCTCATTCAAAGAGATTTAAGCAGTCATCAAAAAGCTCCCAACAAAGAAAATTCCAAGACCAGATGGCTTCACAGGTGAATTCCCCCAAGCATTTCAAGAAGAATTAATATCAATCTTATCTGATGTCTTCCAAATTTTGAAGAGGAGGGAAAATTATTTAACACATTTTATGAAGCCATCACCATAATACCAAAGCAAGACAGAAATAATAAAAGAAAAGAAAATTAGAGCCAAATGTAACAAATTAACATAGATGCACAAATTCTCAAGAAAAAACTTCAAAATTGAATCCAACAACATATCAAAAAATTATACACCATGATCAAGTGGGTTTTATTCCTGTTATGCAAGGGTAGTTCAACATAAGAAAATCAATTAACATAATGTACCATATTAACATACCAAAGTAAATAAAAAACACACCGTTATCTCAATTGATGTAAAAAAGTCATTCAATGAAATCCAGCATCCTTTCTTGGTAAAAACACTTAGTAAAATAAATATAGATGGAAAATTCCTCAATATGATAAAGGGCATATAGGAAAAACCCACAGCCAACATCATCCTCAATGGAGGAAGTTTCAAAACTTTCCCTCTAAGATTTGAGACAAAGCAAGGATGCCCACTGTCACCACTGTTATTTAATGTTGTTCTAGAATTTCTAGCTAGAGCAATTACACAAGAATAAAAATAAAAGCCATCCAAAT
>JAQZBX010110039.1:0-10406 GCA_029593785.1 Cabassous unicinctus
CAAAGGAACTAGAAAGAAGGAAATAATAAAGATTAAAGCAGAAATAAATAAAATAGAAATAAGAAAGAAAAACAACAATAACAACAGAAAAACCAAAAGCTGGTTCTTCAAGGAGATCAATAAAATTGACAAACCTTAAACAGACAAAAAAAGAAAAAATGAGTGAAGTTGCAAATTCACAAATAAGAAATGAGAAAGTGGATATCACCACGGACCCCATGGAAATAAAGAGTATCATAAGAGGATACTTTAAAAAAATATATGCCAGCAAGAATGATAAATTAGAAGAAATGTACAAATTCCTAGAAACTCACAAGCAGCCTACATTGACAAAAGAATAAACTGATGAACTCAACAGACCAATACAAGTAAAGAGATAGACCCAGTCATCAAAAACCTCCCAACAAAGAAGAGCCCAGGACCAGTTGGCTTCACAGGTGAATTCTACCAAACATTCCAGAAAGAACTAACACCAATCCTGTTTGAACTCTTCCAAAAAATAGAAATAGAAGGAACATTGCCTAAACTCATTCTATGATGCTAATATTACCCTAATACCAAAGCCAAACAAAGATGCCACAAGAAAGGAAAATCAGATCAATCTCTGTAATGAACCTAGATGCTAAAATTCTCAACAAAATCCTTGCTAATCTCATTTAACAACACATCAAATGAATTATACACCATGACCAAGTGGAATTCATCCCTGGTATGCAAGGATATTTCAACCTAAGAAAATCAATCAATGTAATACTCCACATGAACAGATTGAAAGAAAAAAATCACAGGATCATGTCTACAGACATTGAAAACTCATTTGACAAAATACAGCACCCTTTCCTGATTAAAACACTACAAAAGACAGGAATAGAAAGAAACTTTCTAAACATGATGAAGAGTATATATGAAAAACCTACAGCTAACATCAGACATAACAGTGAATTTATAAAAGCTTTCTAATTTTGGGAAAAAGACAAGGATACCCACTATTACCACTCTTATTTAACATTGTGTTAGAAGTATTTGATCAAGCATGGAGGCAAGAAAAAAATATAAGAAGCATTCAAATTGGAAAGGAAGAATAAAAAATTTCACTATTTGCAGATGGCATGATCCTATACATAGAAAGCCCTGAGATATCTACAACAAAGCTTCTAGAACTTATAAATGAGTTGAGTAAAGTTGCAGGCCATAAGATCAATGCTCAAAAATAAGTAGATTTTTCTGTACACCGATGACGAGCATTCTGAGGAGGAAATCAAGAAAAAAAATTCCGTACAACAATAACTAAAAGAATCAAATAACCACGAATAAATTTAAGTAAAGATGTAAGGACTTATATACAGAAAACTTCACAACACTGTTAAAGGAAATCAGAGAAAACTTAAATAAATGGAAGAATATTCCCATTCATGGATAGGAAGACTAAACATCATTAAGATGTTTATTCTACACAAACTAGTTTACAGATTTAATGCAATCCCAATAAATATCAACATAGCATTGTTTAGTGAATAGGAAAACGTAACTACAAAATTTATTTGGAAGGGTAAGAGGCCCCAAATAGCCAAAGGCATATTGAAAAAGAAAAATAAAATTGGGGGTATCACACTAACTGACTTTAAAACATACTACAATAATACAGTGGTCAAAACTGCATGGTATTGGCACAATGATTGACATATTGACTAATGGAACCGAACTGACAGTTCTGATATAGATCCTCACATATGTAATCAACTGATATTCAACAAGGCCACCAAGCCCACTCAACTGGGAGAGTATGGCCTCTTCAACAAATGGTGCCTGGAGAACTGGATATCCATATCCAATAGAATGAGAGAGGAACACCATTTCACACCTTATACAAAAATCAACTCAAGAGGAATCAAAGACCTAGTATAAGAGCTAATACCATACAGACCTTTGAAGATAATGTTGGGAAACATCTACAAGTCCTTGTAATAGGAAATGGTTTCAAGAACTTCACACCCAAAGCATGAGCAGCGAAAGAAAAAATAGATAAATTGGATCTCCAGAAATTTAAAAACTTTTGCACCTCAAAGGAGGTTATCAAGAAAATAAAAAGGCAGCCTTCCCAATGAGGGAAAATATTTGGAAACCATATATCTTATAGGAGCCCAAATATCCAGCATAAATAAAGAAATCCTATACCTCAAAAATAAAAAGACAAACAACCCATTTAAAAATGGGCAAGTGACCAGAAAAGATACTTCCCCATGGAAGAAATACAAATTGCTAAAAAGCACATGAAAAGATGTTCAACATCACCAGTTATTAGGGAAATGCAAATCAAAACTACAATGAAATGCCATCTAACACCCATTAGGTTGGATGCTATTAAAAAAATAGAAGAATATAAGTATTGGAGAGGATGTGGATGAATGGGAACTCTCATCCACTGCTGGTGGGAATGTAGAATGGTCCAGCCATTGCGGAAGACAATTTGGTGGTTCCTTGAAAAACTGACTATAGAACTGCCATATGATCCAGCAATTCCACTTCTCAGTATATACCCAAAAGAATTAAAAACAAAGACGAACAGATTTATGCACACCAATGTTAACAGTGGTATTATTCACTATTGCCAATGTTTGTAATCAACTGAAATGCGCATCAACAGATGAATGGATAGAGAAAATGTGGTACATACATAAAATGAAATATTATTCAGCTGTAAATAAGAGTACAGGGCTAACACACGGGATAACATGAATGAATCTTGAGGACCTTATGTTTAGTTAAGCAAGCCAGGCATTGAAGGATGAACAGTATATGACTTCACTGGCATGAATTAAGCAATTTGAGCAGACTCAGAGAGCTACTGTCTGGAAGATACATTTACAGAAAATAGAAAAGGAGAATAAGATTGTGAGTCAATGCCTATATTGATGTAATCAATGGTAAGGTGAAAGTGCGTAGTTGCATATTGAAGGGATATGGCAGGAGGGTATTGATATTATTGGGTTGCGTGGTGCAGGATTGACAGATGGATAGATTGGGGAGGGTGGGTTGGAAGGTCAAGGAAACTGGGGGGATGGTTGGGGGAGTGAACAGATTGACACTAGGGGTTTGTGGGTGTGTGGTTGAAAGTACAGTATTGGGAACGCGTTTATGGTAATGTGACAAGGAGGGGTTACTGGTTTGGCGTGTTGGATGGAGGACATTTGTGACAGGGTACACCTGGAGCAGGCTTCTAAGGAATGAGCAAGGGACCATTTTGTAGATGGACTCCCATATTCGGGAGGACCGATTTGTTCACAAATAGAGAGACAGGAATCTCTCAAAAGCATGGGTAGTTCCTAATAGAGGAGCACAGACCAGTGTGTCAAGACCTAAGTGTTGTATGTAACTATGAATCTTGTCATCTGAGGAGTGAAGCCAGGGCATCACCATGGGCCCTGAGGGGAGGGGAAGGGAGGAATAGAAGAGATTGAACAGGGATATTTCATGGGCAGTGGAAGTGTTCTACATGATCTTACAATGATGGACACAAGCCATGTTAAATATCATCAAAATTTTAAAAAGTATACAGTCTAAAATGTAAACCAAAATGTAAATCACTGCTCATGTTTAGTAGGTATGTTTCACTCTTTGTATATCAGCTACAACAAAGGTACCATCCATATATAAAAATGTATTAATATGGGAAAGAGGGAAAGGGGAGGATGCTGGGTATATGAGAGGCCCTTATGTTCTATATATGACTTTATTGTGACCTAAAACTTCTTTGAAAAGAAAGTGAAAAATAATAAGACACTGGGGAATAAGTCAAAGAAATTACCACTTGAAGCCATTGGGCAATTTGATGTAATTATGTATTCCAAAAATATATATTGGATTATGCTTGTAAACTGGTCTGTTAATCTGCACATGATTAAATTAAGAGTAGGGCGTTGACTGGGCCACGTCAGTAGGGCATTGAGCCCCACCCCTTGGTGGGTGGGGGAATAAAATATAAAAGGCATCACAAAGAACAGAGTTGCAGTAGTTTTATGTAGCAGTTCTGATGTTGGAGTTTTGATGCTGGAGCTGGGGAGGCGAGCAGACAGAGGAGCTTGGTCGAGTGCCCTGGGATAGAGACAGCCATTCGCCTGAGAGTTTATAGCTGGCCTTGTGGAGAGAAGCAAAGTCTAAGGAGCCTCACAGTCTATAGCTGACCTTGTGGAGGAAACAGAGGCACTGAGCCCAGAGAGAAACGCAGCCCCCGGGAAGAGAAGAACCCAAGAAGCCTGAACCCTTGCAAACGTCGGCAGCTGTCTTGCTCCAACACATGGCAGTGGATTTGGTAAGGGAAGAAACTTAAGCTTTATGGCCTGGTAACTGTGGACTTCTACCCCAAATAAATAACCTTTATAAAGACCAACCTATTTCTGATATTTTGCATCAGCACCCCTTTTGACTGACTAATACACCACTCTACAGACATGACACGAGATATTTCAGTGATGAAAGGCAAAATGTCAAAAAAATTTTAAAAAATATTTTTCATTATTTTTTAATATCCAAATCTTTTAATTTTAATTTAGTTTTAGGGTTTTTTTTAATTTTTGTGTATTTTTTTTCTTATATTTAAACTTATCATTATTATTTCCTTTTCCTATTAATTGTATTTGGCTATTTTAATGACTACTTTTTTGAAGAAGCTTTGGTTCACAAGGGGATTGCAGCTGGGGTAGGGGAGGATGATCGTTGTGCAGTGTCAGTGATGGGATAACCTGGCAGAGCATTCACCTGGGGATACATATAAGGTACATAAAAATGTTCAATGTTCTTGGGACATTGTCACAGTGGATGGAGACTCACTGAGAGAATATTGAATTCCTATCCTTAAGAGCTTTGCCACATTTTCTAATGGAAGTAGTAACAGTCCCCCAAGTGCAGGTGCAATGACTGGTGAGGGAGGATGATCCACTGATGGGCCCTTGATATTGATGACCATGCTTGTAAGTCTTTGCTCTTGAAATTGAAACATAGCATGTTTTTGTGTGGTGTCTGAGAGTTGTCTCTTGATATCATCCTTGTTGCTCAGCTGTAGCCTCTCTCTAAGCCAAACTCAGCATATGGATGTATTGCCTTCCCTCCAGCATGGGACATGACTCTCATTGATAAGCTTCTCTGGCCATGAGGGATTACTACCAAGCACCAGGTGGCAAAGCAACTGGAAAAAGACTTTGAATAAACGGGGGAAACAGTAAGGACAGATGAGTTTGTATGGCTAGGAGACTTCAGATTGAGTTGAGAGGTCATCCCAGAGGTAATGCTTATGCACATCTCAGCAGGATCTCATAGACTGCCAAAATGGATGGTGCCCCAAATCGTGGAGTTTCTGAGGGCTCTGGAGACACCCAGGTCCTATGATCAGGGCAGATAGCGCTGAAGTTTGATGCCTTGCCAGTGGGCTTTACTTGGGAGTTTGTGCTCCTGAGAGTGACAGAGTTGGACTCAATTATGTCTTCCCTACACATGACACATCTGTCCCTTCTATTTAGGTGATGGAGTTTGTAGGTGTGCATCTAAGAGATTCGAGTCTTTGGGCTGTCTATGTGCCAAATGGGCCTGGAACCTCAGGAGAGTTGCAACACCTACTCTACAGCTCCTTGGACTCACCTGGGACAACTAACAAGGAGAAGATGATGGACAATGACCATGCCAAGGATCAGAGAGAGTCTGCAACTATAAGCAAGATAATCCCATCCATTTTCCCCATGGGACATAAGCCCCCTCTCAATTAGAGGTGGAGTGTACATCACCATTCCAGAGTCCTTGGAGTTGGGGAATGAACTATGAACTAGAGTGGACTTACTGGTATTCTACTATAGACATATTGTGATTCAAGCAATGGAAGAAATTACAACATTCATGTGGAGTCAGTGGCCAGTGGAGGCTCTGGGGGCAGAGAGATGGAGGAAGAGTTGTAGTGTGGGGGCTTTTTCAGGAGCTGTCCTAAGTGGCACTGCAGTGACAGATATAGGCCATTTTATATCATTTTATATCATCACATAACATGTGGAACTGTGTGGGAGAGAGTGTGGTCTACAATGTGAGCTATGATCCATACTTAGTGGCAGAGCCCCAAGATGAATTTATCAACTGCATTGAATGTACCACATTAATGCAGGATGTTTATGTGGGAGGAGGTGGGGTGTGTGGGGAGTGGAGCATATGGGAATCTCTATATTTTCTGTGTAACATTTATGTAAACTTGGTATCTTTTAAAAAATAAAATTATTATTTAAAAAAACTAAAGAATTATACACTGAGAAGCAGATGTGGCTCCAGCAGCCGGGTGCCTTCCTACCCCATGGGAGGTCCTGGTTTTGGTCCCTAGTGACTCCTAAAGAAGATGAGGAAGACAGCGAATTGATGCAGTGAGCTGACATAGCAAGATGATGCAATGAAGAGACACAGGAAGAAAACATAATGATAGACACAAAAAGCAGGGAGCAGAGGTGGTTCAAATGATTGGGTGCCTCCCTCTTCCATGGGAGGCTCCAGGTTTGGTTCACAGTGCCTCTTAAAAAAAAAAGAGATGAACAGAGAGCAGATAGTGAGCACAAACCATGAGGTGTGGAATAAATACAAAATAATAATCTTAAAAGCAAAGAATTATCAAGTGGGTTTTTTCCTAGGTATGTAAGGTCTGCTCAACACAAGAAAATCAATTAGTGTAATAAACCACATTGACAAATTGAAGAAGAAAATCCACATGATCCTCTCAATTAATGCAGAAAAGGCATTTGACAAAATACAGTACACTTTCTTCATACAATCTTTCCAAAAGAGGAGTAGAAGGAAGTTTTCTCAATATGGTAAAGTGCATATATGAAAAACATAAACTTAGCATTGTATTCAATGGTGAAAGAATGAAAGCATTCCCACTGAGTTCAGGAACAAGACAAGGATGCTCACTTTCACCACTGTTATTCAATATTGTGATAGAGGTCCTATCCAGATCAATTAGGCCAAATCAAGAAATAAAAGGCACCCAAATAGGAAAGGACAAAGTAAAACTTTCGCTATTGATTGATGATATCATCCTCTATCTAGAAATTCCTCAAAAATCCACAACAAAGCACTTAGAACTAATAACCAAGTTCCACAAAGTGGCAGGATTCAAGATTAATGGGCAAAAATCAATAATGTTTCTGTATATTACTGACGTGCAATCTGAGGAAGAAATCAGAAAAAAATTCCATTCATAATAGCAAGAAAAGGTTCAAATATTTAGGAATAAACTTAACCTAACTCTTAAAGAACCTGTATTCAGCAAATGACAAAACATTGACAAAAGAAACTTAAGACTTAAATAAATGGAAGAACATTCATGTTACTGGATTGGAAAATTAAACATTGTTAAGATGACAATTCTACCGAAACTGATTTTCAGTTTCAACACAATCCCAATAAAAATCCCAAGAGCCTTTTTTGCAGAAATGGAAAATCCAATTATTACATTTATTTGGAAGTGTAAGGGGCCCTGAATAACCAAAAATATCTTTAAAATTAACAACAAATTTGGAGAACTCTCAGTTCTGACTTTATAGCATATTACTTAGCTACAGTGGTAAAAACACTATGGCATGGTCATAAAGAATGACAGATTGACCAATGGAACTTAAATGAGAACTCAGAAATAGTCCCTCACATCCACAGTCAAGTGCTACTGACAAGGCTGGCAAGCCCTCCCAGCTCGCCTGAAGAGTCTAGTCAACAAATGGTGCTGGAAGAACTGCATAACCATATCCAAAATAAAGAAAGAGGGACCTTACCTCACACCTTAAACAAAAACTAACTCAAAATGCATCAAGGACCTAAATATTAAACCAAAACCCATAAATCCCCTAGAAGAAATTGTAGGAAACCATATCAAGTTCTTGTGGTAGGTCATTCTTTCTTTAACCTTACACACAAAGCATGAGTAACAACAAGAAATAGATAAATGGAACCACCTCAAAATTAAACATTTTTGCATCTCAAAGGAATTGTCAAAAGGTGAAAATGCAGCCAATTGATTTTGTGAAAATATTTGGCAATCAAATCTATCATAAGGGGTTAATACCTTGTTATATAAAGAAATCATACAATGCAAAAATTAAAAGACCAAGTACCTCATTAAAAAATGGTCAAAAGACTTGAAAAGACAATTGTCCAAAGAAGAAATACAAATGATGATAAAACACACATGAAAAAATGTTAAAAATCACTAGCAATTAGGCAAATGCAAAATAAAACTAAAATGAGATATCATATCACACTTATTAGAGTGGCCACTATTAAAAAGTCAGAAAATTTTAAATGTTGGAAAGGATGTGGAGAGATATGTCTGCTTATTCCCTTTTGTGGGAATGTAGTATGGTGATTGATTGACGAGCACTGGCAGCCTAAGAAGGCAACCTAAAGGCCTAATAAGGAAGCCTGTTTTTCTTGGGTTGTTTTGTTGTTTTGTTTCTTCTTGTCTTTTCCCTTTCTTTTTTTTCCTTTTTACTTTTACTTACTTTTTCTACTCATTTTATTTCTTTTCTTTCCTTCATTTGTCCATCTTTTGTGTTCTGTTGCTCTTCTTTCATCCCATCTCTTCTTGTTTGATATTCTTTTTTCTCTCTCTCTTTTCTCCTCTTCTCATCTCACCTTTCCAGCCTTTTAGTTGATTCTATTTTTTCTCTATTTTGTTTCTTGTTTCATTTTTTCTATTTCACCTTTTATATTCTTACTCTTTTGTATTTTCTATGATTTTTTATTCATATTGCTTATTTATTTTCCTACCTCTTGCATGGTTTCTCTTCTAGCTTTTTATATTATTATTACTATTTTTATTTTTCCCTTCTTACGTCTCTCCTTTTCTCTGGTTCTAATATTGTTTTTTAAAGTTTCTTTTTCTTATTACTTTCTCCTCTGCAAGATGGCTTCCTCATCTGTCTGCTCATTTTTTGCCTTCATTGTATGCTGGTCTTCTTTAGGACGACCAGGAACAGAACTCGGGAGCTCCCATGTGGGAGGTGGGTGCACAACTGCTTGAGCCAAATCTGCTTCTGCTAGTTGCATCTGCTGGTTGCATCTGCTGGTTGCTTTTGCTCATATTATTTAGGAGTGTAAAATGACCCCATATCACACCTATTCTTGCCTTTCCCTCCCCTCAGAGCCTCTGGTGGCCACTGCCTTTATATTTTTGATAAAGGTTCTTTCATTGTTAGAATAATAATAAGTCTATAATAGAATAATAATAAGTCTACTTTACTCCATTGTTCATTCCCCAATCAGTGAAAGAAGACAGACCACTACACAAGACCCTTGATATTGATGATTATGCTTATGAATCTTTTCTAGTGAAATTGAAACTTAGACTAGTATTATATATTGCCTATGTGTTACCTTCTGAAAGCCTCCTTATTGCTCAGATGTGTCCTCTTTCTAAGCCAAACTCTGCATATAAATGCACTGCCTTCTCCCAGGTGTGGGGCATGACTCCTGGGAATGAGCCTCCCTGACACCATGTGATTATTACCAAGCAAGAAATAGCAATGCATCTGGAATAAGACCTTGACCAAAAGGGGGAAATGGTAAATACAAATGACTTTTTATGGCTAAGAGACTTCAAAGTGAGTCCAAATGTCATTCAAGAGGTTAGGTTTATGTGCATCCCAGCAAGATCTCATTGACTGCCACAGTAAACAGTGCCTCAAATAGCGGGTCTTCTGAGGGCTCTAGAGATATCCAGATACATTAGTCAGGACAGACAAGCTCAGGAATATGGCACTTTTTCAGTAGACCTTTGGAATTTATGCTCCCCAGTGTAACAGCATTAGATTCATATTTAGTTTCCCTACACATGGCTCTTCTTCCTCTTCTATTTGAAGCTGGAGTTATGAATAGACTTGATAGGTGTTTGTCCCAGAGACTTAAATCTTTGGTCCATCCATGTGCCAGTTGAGCCCTGAATCTCCAAAGCATTGAAACAACTACTCTCCCATTCACTGGACTCACCCAGGATAACTAACAAGGAGAAGGTGATGGGCAGTGCCCATCCCAAGGAACAGATAGTGTCTGCAACTGCAAGAAAGATAGTTCCATCCATCTGCCACATGGAGTCTAAGCCCCCTCCCAATTAGAAACTGAGTGGTCTTTACTTTTAATACAAACAAAGCAGGCTTAGTTCACAGGCTTGGTCTCAAGCCTGTGTCTCTGCTTTCATGCACTTTTATTTATTTATTTATTTAAAATTTTTTTTAATTTTTTTAATTTGTAAAATGATATATAAATACATATGCATATATGTGCATTTGTTTACATAAATGTTATTTGTTATATATATATATATACATTTTATAAAGGTGCCTAGATTACCCAAATATTACTCAGAAACTACAGGGATTCCCATGCTCCCC
>JAQZBX010110040.1:0-10407 GCA_029593785.1 Cabassous unicinctus
GGATGAGACTCCCTGGCAATAAGGGATTACTACCAACTGCCAATGGGCAATATGATTGAAAGAAAACCTCGAATAAAAGGGGGAAAAGGTAAAGAAAAATGAGTTTATATGCCTAAGACACTTCAAAGTGAGTTGGGAGGGCATTCCGGAGGTAATGCTTATGCACATCTCACTAGGACCTCATAGGCTTCCAATGTGGATATCACCCCAAATAGAGGTGCCTCCTGAGGGCCCTGGAGGCACCAAAGTCCTATATCAGGACGTATAGCTCCAGAGTTTTTTGCCTTATCAGTGGGCCCAACTTTGGAATCTTTGCTCCTGAGAGTGACAAAGTTGGATTCAAATATGTCTTCCCTGCACATGGTCCATCTGTCCCTTCTCTTCAAACCTATATGTGGTGCTGGAGTTTGTAGGTGTACTTCCAGAGACTGAAGTCTTTGGGCTGTCCATGTGCCAGTTGGGCCGAGAATCTCAGTGGAGCTGCAACTCCTACTCTACAGCTCAATGGTCTCACCCAGGACACCTGGTGAGGAGATGATGATTGACAATTGCCATCCCAGGGAATGTAGAGAGTCTGCAGCTGCAGGCAGGATAATCTCATCCATCTTATCCATGGGATATAAGCCCCCTCTCACTTGGAGGTGGAGTGGACATCACCATCCCAGACTCCTCAGGATTGGGGGAGATCTATGGTCTAGAGTGGACGTACTGGTACTGTGTTATAGACATATTGTGATTCAAGCAATGGAAGAAATTACAACATTAATGTGGAGCCAGTGGCCACTGGATACTTTGGGGACAGGGAGAGCGAAAAGCAGTTGTAATACAGGGGCTTTTTTGGGACCTGGGAATTATCGTGAATGATAATGCAATGACAGATATAGGCCATTTTATATCAGCATATAACATGCAGATCTGTGTGGGAAAGAGTGTGGTCCACAATGTGAACTATGGTCCATGCTTAGTGGCATAGCCCAGACCGTTTATATCCATTGCAGGTGATGTGCCACACTAATGAAAGATGTTTATGAGGAGTGGGAGGTGGGGCATATGGGAATCCCTTTAATTTTTGTGTAACATTTATGTAATCTAAGTATCTTTTTAAAAAATTTAAAATGTATATATTATTTTAAAAAAATAAAAACAATTAGGGCATTTCAAAAAAATAAAAAATAAAAAAGTGTGGCCCACCACAATGGATCTTAATTCTATTACTAGAGTATTTTAAAGCAATGGGAAAGAGGAAAATAAGCAACAGATGTAAGAAGCTGAAATCATGAAACTCAGAACAGTACAGAGGTCAGGAGAGGCTCTCATATGAATTTTGATGTTATAATCTAAGGAATAAGAATCTCTAGCATCTAGCCTTAAAGTGTCAGTCTTTGGGGAGAAAGCATCACCTTGATGATGATGCTTTTACCTGGATTTTCTTTTAGCATCAAAAAACATGTCATTGGACCTTATTTTGGAATTTGTGCTCCCCTGTGTAACAGAGTTAGACCCATTTATAGTTTCCCTGCAAATGGCTCTTCTGCCCCTTTTATTTGAACATTTAGTTAACACTATACTTGTTAAAGATATGCCCCAGAGTCTTAATTCTTTGGTCCATTCATGTGCAGGTGAGTCCTGTGTCTCAGGAGAGTTGCAACACCTACTCTCCATTTCATTGGTCTCACCCAGGGCAACTGAAAATGAGATGATGATTGCCAATGCCCATCACATGGAACAGAGAGAATCTGCAACTACAATCAAGAGAGTTCCATTCATCAGCCCCATAGGATTTAAGCCCCGTCTTAATTAAAAACAGAGTGGGCATCACTAACCCCAAATTCTCAACATTGGAGAATGAACAATGGACTAAAGCAGGCTTATTATTATTCTATTATAAACATAATTCTAACAATGGAAGAAGTTTTATCATTGATATAAAGGTAGTGGCTACCAGAAGTTCTGAGGGGAGGAAGAGGGAAGAATAGGTGTAATATGGGGGCATTTTCAGGACATTGGTATTGTCCTGCATGACATTGCAATGATAGATACAAGCCAGTATATATTTTGTCATAACACAAAATTGTGCTGGACAGAGTGTAAACTATAATGTAAACTATAGTACACAGTTAATAGCAATGCTTCAATATGTGTTCATCAATCATAACAAATGTACCATAGTAATTAAGGATGTTGTTAATGTGGAAAAGTGTGGGAGGGGGACAGGTGGGGCATATGGGGCATATGGGAATCCGCTGTATTTTATTGTAACATTTATGTCATCTAAAAACACTTTAAAAATAAAAAGGAATAAATAAATAAATGTAACCTTTAAAGAAACAAAAGAAATTAATATAAGCAAATCCCCATTCTTTGGCCTGACCCATAATATGTTGTGTTTAAGTAGCATAGGAAACTAAACCATATTTAGGAAATGGAGTTGAGTTGCTGTTATTCAAATATCAAAAATGTGGAAATAGCTTTAGAATTGGGTAATGGTCAGAGACTGGAATAATTGTGAGGTGCTTGATAGAAAAGTTCTCAATTCTTTGAAAACACTGTTGGTAGAAATAAGGATGCTAAATTTACTTCCAACAAGGTCTTAGAAGAAAATGATGAATGTGCTATGGGATACTGAAGGAAAGGCAATCCTTGTTTTAAAGTAGTGGAGAATTTGTTGAAATTGAGTTCTGATCTCAGGTGGAAGGAAGACCTTATAAATAATGGACTTGAATACTTAGCTAAACAGATTTCCAAGATAAGTATTGAAAGTACAACCTGATTTCTTCTTGCATGTCATAGTAAAATGAGAGTGTAAAGGGATAAGCGGAGAACTCAATTCCTAGGTAATTAAAAACTAGAAATTGAAGATTTGGAAAATTCTGAGCTTCCAGAAAGTGAGTCTTTAGATAATAGTGTTCCATGGTACGGTTTCTCTAAACATGGAACAAGTCAGCTATTTCATGGGTAGTTAAGATTGGAAATGAAATTATTCAGAAAAGATCTATGGAATGTCCTATTGTATGATGGTTTGGATCCTGTGAACTACATGCAAAAATGAACAAGTTTTTTTTTTTTTTTGCATAATTTGTATGAAAGTAATCACTGCCAGCCTGAACAAAAAGGGACAGAAAAAGGACAAATTGAAGGAAGTATGACTACAAGGGCAGAACCATGGAAGCTGAGATCTGTACTGAAGAGATATGCTTTTGCTAAGAGAGTGCCCATGTGTGTGGAAATTATGGGTCTGTCCTTGAGCTTTGAGTGGGTGGGCCTGCTGATCCTTGTTCAGGGCAAGTGCTGCCCCCCAGAACTTAGAGTGGGTGGAACCTTTACTCCAGATTTTAAGGAACATAGCTGCAGTGAAGCACTTAGAAGGATGGACCTGCCACACCGTCAGCCCTGAAGGACAGTGCATCTATCTATAGATTATCCTCACATCTTGAATTCTAATGGAGGATGTCTTGCTCAGTTTTGTAATTGGTTGGGACCCATGACCTCTGTTTTTCTTTGATTTCTCCTTATGGAGATGAAATGTTTAACCTATGCTTGTCCAACCTTTGTACATTGGAAGCAGACAACTTGTTGTCTAAGTTTAAGAGTGGAATTGTGCCCTGGGACAGAATACACCCATAGCCAGTTATCATGAGACTTTGTACTTAGTTAGCATTGCATCTAAAATGACTTAAGGCATTTGGAATGTTGTGATAGAATTCACATGTTTTGCATGTAGAAAAAACAAGTTTGTTTGGGGTCCAGAGTGTGGAGTGTGGTGATTTGGAACTGTATGTACCACAGAATCACATGTTCCTAAAGTTAAAACTTTTGATGAGATAACTTCAGCTAAGGTGTGGCCCAACTCAATCAGGATCTGTTATAAGAGTCATTTATAAGAAGAATGAAATTCAGACAGTCGTAGAGAAAAAGCCACATAGAGAACAGCCAAAAGCTTACAACATAAGGAGAACCCAGAAAAGAAGGCGAGACCAGAAGATGCTTCCACGTGCTTTGTCATATGACAAACTAAGGACCAATGATGGCTGCTAGTCAGTCCCAGAATGACACAGTCTTTAGGAAGAAAGTATTCCATGATGACAACCTTGATTTGGACTTTCTTTTAGCCTCAAAACTGTAAGTTAATAAATTCCCATTGTTTAATATTGTTGTCAATATTGTTGTCAACCTCTTTCATGATATTTATGTGAGCAGCCTGGGAAACTAAACACAAGGGAAAAGAAATAGAACCATAAAATTTACCAGAATTGCTTTTCATTTATCACATCTATCTAGAATTTTACATCCAGTCTGTCAACAAAAGAAGGAAAATAAAATATGACTAAAATATGAAAATAAAATATGGCTAAAAAAATACAAATGCATTGATAAATTATTATACAGAAAAAAATCATTAAAATATTCAATGAATCTATATAGCAAGCTTATCTTACAGTTCTTTATATTCAATGTCAATATTAAGTAAACTTTTTTCAGACATGAGTTATAGTGCTGTTGGTAATGAATTCAATGTTAATATATAGATATGTAGGTATATATTAAATACAGTTTCTTTAAGCAGAAACGTGTAAAAAAGTTTATGATCTATTTACAAAAATGTTGTGAACAGCAGCTCACAGCAATCTTACCCTGAATCTACCCTAGGAGCAATGGTTCAATATTCACTAATTCAGTATAAAGGGTATTTATTTGGGGTAAAACTTACAGTCACAAGGCCCTAAAGAGTCCAACTCAGGGTATCATAAGAGGTATTTTCTCACTCAAAGTCATTGGTCATGTGTTGGAGCAAGATGGTGGGCAAGGGTTCAGCCTTCATCTCCTTTCTATACAAGGTCAGCTATAAACTCTCAGGTTAACTGTTTGTCTCTCTTCCCAGGGCCTCTGCCGTGTCTAATGGAAACTTCTTTCTTTCCTCACTTATCTGCTTCTCCTGCAGCTTTAATTCCTGGGCTCCAGGATCAAAATTCCAACTTTCTCTTCTGCCAGGTCATTTTTTCTGTGAGTCCCCACCCACCGGTGGGAACTCAGGACCTACTGATGTGACCCAATCAAAGCCTTAATCATTATTTATTCAAGTAAAAGTGAAACCTCTGCATCCAATCCAATCTAATATGCCCAGAGGGACAGACCAGTTCACAAACATAATCCAATATTTATTTTTGGATTTTATAAACTATGTTAAACTGCTACGCTACCATAATAGTCCTAACTCCACAAGTCAGGGAATGAATGTGGGGATTCTGCTAGTTGCCAAGTATATCTATTCCAATTATGCATCCTGGAATGGGGGAAATAACCACAGAATGAGCCCAGGGACCCATTGGACCCACTGTGAGATGGACTGAGTTAACACTCCATCAATCACCTGACCTCCATAAATTTCAACTCTGAATGGTAGACCACAGTGATATTTTGGGTCTACTGGAATTAATGTCATTTCTAAGAAAGTGTCTAATAATCCCCAAAATGTCTTATCATTTTCTTTTCCCCAATGCAGAGTTACCATGGTGAAAGGTCAAAAGTCTTTTTGGGAATGCTGGGAGGAAGATTAATAGTATAAAATTTTGGCAGTGTAACAACATCCTTCCTCAGGGAAACCTGGCTTTTCCCTCATTCAAGGGGTTCTGGGTTGTAAACTGGCACAAGTCTGGGAATTGATTAGTGGGCCTTGACTCTCTGTTTCTGTAATTTAAGTTATGCTTTTGTTTACTAGACCAAAACATCTACTTACCCATATCAAGAAAGAATTTAGTAGACTGCCCTTGAATTTTACTTATAGGTACCCCATGATCTATTAACCAATGCCATAGGTCTGTTTGGCTCAGACTATTTTGATTGCTGCTTTGAGTCTGTTTTTCATTGTGGTAGCCACACCCACCTCTTCTTTGAGGATTATGTGCTGCCACTTGGGTACTGCTTGCCTGGGACCCATTTTCCCTATAGTGTTCAAGGATCTTAGGTCCATGACAGCATTTCCCATAGTAAAATCTATCCTACAGAGAATAGTGACCTCAGAGCTCTTCAGGGAATATGGAATTAGTCTTACAAATTTATTCCTCACACTCCTGGTGAAACATGTGTCATCTGAACATTCCTTAGATGGAGAGGCAAGTCTTAGATGGTAAAACCATCCTAACATTTGAATCTTTCAAAGCCTTTGGATCCTCTAATCTACAGTATTCCAGACAAATTCTGGCATCTTGACTGCAGGCAGTGTCAGCCAGCTTTTGATCCATATTTTAGCCAGCCACCCGAACTAACTGTTGAGCCCTTTCCATCCCATTGTGCTTCAACACTGAATCCAGAATCTCTACTTAGTGTGCCCTTATCAATAAATTCAGCTTGATCCAACTTTATGTTCCTTTCACCTTTATCCCACACCCTTAAAACCCATTCCCACATATATTCTCCTGATTTTTGTATTTATAAATTGGAAAACTCATGGAGTTCTAATGGAGTATATCATACTTCCTCATGGGTCAAACTTTGTACCTCATCCTTTGGGGCTTGTTGGGACTTTAGTCTAGTTATAGATCTGGAATAAAAGAGTAATAATGTGGGTGGGTAATAAGAAGTGTTAGAAGTTTCTTGCAACCTAATTACCTTAGGGTATTTTTGGCAGTTCTTTCTGGTGAAACATGATTAATCTCTTCAGTGGAAGTTGAATGGCAGACTCCTTAAGGCAGACTGGAGATCAGAAAGCTGTTTACTCAGGGCAGCCTGGAGGTTGGGGAGCTGTTTCATGAGAACTATCCATTACAGTTTTATCTGGCAAAGACACTACAAAATTTATAGTTTCAATGTTCCCACTGCCATCAATATCAACCCATATGTCTCCATTCCAATTTTCAGGATCTCATTCCTTTCCAGTTAATCCCCTTACTTTACTAGCAGACACCATGAAAGGTTGAGATTTTATTTTCTTTTGAAACTCTGCTACTTGCACAATGGGACTTTGGTTCTGGTTTTCAGAGATCTTAAGTCTGAAGCTATATGAAAGAAGATTTTCTTTCAGGGCACACATATAAATTTTTACATCCTTCTTGTGGCACTTAAGTTGAAATTTGAAGCCTTCATCTCATCCCTTTCTTTTATAATGGTATCCAGCCTATTTATGTACAAACAGCCAACGTAATTATACCTTTTAATTGCACAAAACTGTGTTAAGGTGTCAAAAACACTCTCATCCAGAGCCTTGTCTTTTATAAGTATGTGAGTAGCCATATCCAGTGGTGATATTTTGAGTATCGCTATTGCCAATTCATGCCATGGACAATCACTGGCTTCTTGATCATTGGAAACAGTCATTAGTGCTTTTGAATCTAGTCAGAGTAGAGAGCCAATTGCAAAATCCCCAGAACCGATTTAAAAATCCCATTTTTATGAAAGTTTCTCAAGAACTATATCCAGTACCAAGCTGTACTAGCTAGGATTATTTTGGAAAACAGAACTGAGAGGAGATATCTGTATATATTATGAGATTTTTATAAGATTGTCTCTTGGAACTGTGGGGGTACAGAAGTACAAATTCTATAGGGCAGGCTGCAAGCCAGGAACTCTGATGAAGGTCCTCTATAAATTCCCCAGGAGTTGCTGAATGGCTGAAATAGAGATGAAAGTTCTCTCTCTTCTGACTGCTGAAATCATCACTGCTTGTTTCAAGGCTTTCTACTGATAGGATGAGATGTATCTCATTACTGAAGGCATTCTCCTCAGTTGGTCATAGATATAATCAGCCATAGACGCAATCAATTTACTAATGATTTAAGTCCACAAAATATCCTCACAGTAACATTTATGACAGTGCTTGCTCTACCAAATTACCTGTCACAATTGCATGACCAATGTGGCACATAATCGTAACCATCACTTGTGTCAGTTTTTAAAAAGTATAAGGAAAAAAAGGTTTCAGGTGGTAGGCAAATTCCTCACCAAAAGAGGCAGTTTGATCTCCACTAAGATGAATGAAGTTGGAGACTATTCCACAAGAAGCACACCATTAGCTCACACATCATCACAGGAATTACTTCCTGTTTAAAGAGCATTCATCTTACAATGGTATCACAGCCACAATTCTGGATGTGCTAGTATGCCGATGCTTCACTTTTTGATACCAGTCCTTTGCATTTCCCTCTTATAGCTGGGCTCTGTCCTGTTCCCAGTTATATTTATATAAAAATTGAGCAGAGTATATAATAAGTAAAAAATTTCATTGGGCAAGTATGTCATAGTGTGGTTCTAATGTGCTCTACATATATAAACTCAATTGATCTTTATGGCAATTCTAAGAGATAGGTTCAGGTACAATTTCCACTTAAAAATCAAAATATTTAAAGAGAGACTTCAACAAGAAGATTAACAGTTGGCATATAAACACATGAAATGATCTCAATACCATTAATTATCACAAAATGCAAATAAAAACTACAAAGTACCAAAATATATGCACTTGTAGAGTAAAATTAAAAAGACTCATAATACCAAGTGTGATGGTTAGGCTAAAGTGTCAACTTGGCAAGGTAATTATGCCTAGTTGTTTGGTCAATGAAGAACCAAGCTAATTGTAATACAAGGATATTTATGCACTCTAGTCACCAGTGAGTTTATTGAATAAATGGCTGATCACATCTGCATGAACCAGGAAGATTGCCATCAGCAGTGAGTGACACTTTCATCGAATCAGTTGAATGCCTTAAAAGGGAAAGTGATTTCAGCTTTCAGAGAGAATTTCCCAGCCCATCTTTGGACAACCAGTATCTCATAGGAACTCATCAAGGACCTTCATTGGAATTTCATTGAAGGCTCTGGTTTGCAGCCAGCCTTGGAACCTGGACTTGTGCATCCCCACAGCCATGTGAGAGACTCTTATAAAAACTCACATTATTGACAGATATCTCCTGCTGATTCTGTTTCCATAGAGAACCCTGACTAATACAATGAGTATTGGTTAGGATACAGAACAACAAAAACTTTAATCCATTAGTGAGAAGATATAATATGGTTCAGCAAATTTTGAAAATAGTATGATTATGGCAACATATTGTGAAGTTTATACTATACTTATCACATCAAAGTATTTATACTTGAGGGATCAAAACTTTTTTCTTCAATGTTCCCCAACCAGTCATAAATAAAGAAATTGAGTTATATTCATATTATGAACTGCTACTACTTATCAATAAAATAAAACTACATATCTATGCAGAAACATGGATGAATCTCATTTTTTGCTGGCCCACAGTTTAGATTTCTGTTCTCAGAAAAAAGAGAACAAAGTCTTGTACCCTATAGAGTATGATAGATTGGGTAAAACTGAAATGTACAATGTGATTAGAAAACACTTCCTTCCCTCAAAGGAAAGATATGGAGGGAGGGGACATATAATTCTTTAAGCATTAAATATATGCAAAAAATTGAAACTAAATTTAAAGTATCTTTCCTGATTTTTATTTTTTATAAACTTTTATTCTAGCAACTTATATAGAACCTAAAATTTCCCCTTTAAACTATATTCAGATATGTAATCCAATGCTGTTAATTACATTTAAAATGTGCTACCATCACCATCAATTACCAAAATTCATAATGCCAAATAAAATTTAAGAATTAAAAACCAATTCCCTAACTCTAGCGTGGCCCTTGGTAACCTGTAATTCAGTTGATTCTCTGAATTTGCTTATTCTAATGAATCCATATTAGTGAAATCATACAATATTTGTCCTCATGTTTATGGCTTACTTCACAAAAGACTGTTTTCAAGGTTAATCCATGTTGGTGCATCTTTAAGAACTTCATTCCTTTTTATGGCTGAATAATATTTCACTCTATGAATATAATTTATCCATTCATCAGTTGATGAGTGCTTTGGTTACTTCCATCCTTTGGCAATTTGAATAATGCTGCTATGGAAATTGGTGCACAAATATCTTCTCTGGTCCATGCTTTCAATTCATTTGCATGTATGCCTAAAAGTGGGGTTGCTGGGTCATATAGTAATTCTATGTCTAATTTTCTGAAGCACTCCAATCTGTCTCCCACCAGTTTTGAATGAGTGTTCCTATTTCTCCACATCCTCTCCAACACTTGGAATTTTCAATTATTTTAATAGTAGCCATTCTAATGGTTGTAAAATGATATCTCTTTGTGGTTTTTTGATTTGCATTTCAATAATATCAAATGATGTTGAGCATCTTTTCATGTGCTCTTTGGTCATTTGTGAATCTTTTTTGGACAAATATCTATTCAAGTATTTTGCCTATATTTTAATTCAGATGTTTGTAATTTGGATATTGAATTTTAGGTTTCTTTACATATTCTGGATAGTAAATCTTATTGCATATACGGTTTCCAAATATTTTCTCCCCTTGGGTAGGTTTTCTTTTTACTTTCATTATGAATTCATTA
>JAQZBX010110041.1:0-10406 GCA_029593785.1 Cabassous unicinctus
GGCAGGTGCCACAGTACAGACTGGACACCCAATAATGCAGTGATAAAAGGAAAAATGTAAAAAAAAAAAAAATTAAATTTCTTTATTTTTTCCCATTTATTGAATATTCCAATCCTTTTATTTTATTTCTAGTGTTGTTTTAAAGTTACCATGTGCTTTATCTCTTACATTTAAACTTATCTTTATTATCTCATTTTCCTATTAATTTTATTTGGCTATTATATGGGCTTTATCTTCAAGGAAGGTTTGGATCACAGAAGGGTTACAGAGGGGGCAGGAGTGGATAATTGGTGGAGGGTGTCTGGGATGGGGACTTCACGGGAGGAAGTTCACCTGAATATACATGAAATATATATAAAATTGTTCAAATGATCAATGGGTGGGGCATGGTCACAGTGGGTAGACAATCACTCAATAAATGAGGGAATACTGAATTCCCAGCCGGGAGAGCTCTGCCAAATTCTCCAAGGGAGCAGCAACAGTCCCCCGAGTGCAGGGGCAGTGTCTGGCAAAAGAGGAGGGTCCACTGATGGGATCTTGTTATTGATGACTAGCCTTACAAGTCTTTGCTCTTGTAATTGAAACTTAGCCCACTGTTATGGAGTGCCTAAGGGTTGTCACCTGAGAACCTCCTTGTTGCTCAAATGTGGCCTCAATCTAAGCCAAACTCAGCATATGAATGCAATACCTTCCCCCCAGTGTGGGACATGACTCCTGGGGATAAGCCTCCCTGACAATGAGGGATTACTAACATGTGCCAACTGGCAATAGACTGGAAAAAGACCTTGAATAAAAGGGGAAAATGTAAAGACAAATGAATTCATATGGCTAAGAGACTTTAAAGTGAGTTGGGAGGTCATCCCAGAGGTAATGCTTACGCACATCTCAGTAGAAGCTCATAGAACACCAAAGTGGATATCACCCCAAACAGAGGGGCTCCTGAGGCCTCTGGAGACACCCAGGTCCTATATAAGGGGGGATAGCTCCAGAGATTGATGCCTTATCAGTGGACTATACCTTGGAATCTGTACTCCTGAGAGTGACAGAGTTAGACTCAAATAAGTCCTCCCTGAACATGGTCCATCAGTCCCTTCTATTCAAACCTATATGTGATGCTGGAGTTTGTAGGTGTACTTCCGTAGACTGGAGCCTTGGGCCTGCCCATGTGCCAGCTGTTCCTGGAATCTTGGTGGAGCCTCTACTCCTACTCTACAGCTCAATGGACTCACCCAAGACACCTTGTGAGGAGATGATGATGGACAATGGCCAACCCAGGGAATGGAGAGAGCCTGCAGCTGCAGGCAGGATAATCCCATCTATCTTATCCATGGGATATAAACCCCCTCTCACTTGGAGGTTGAGTGGTCATAACCATCCCAGACTCCTCAGGATTGGGGGAAGCGCTATAGACTAGAGTGGACTTGCTGGTATTCTGTTGTAGACATATTGTGATTCAAGTAATGGAAGAAATTACAACATTGATGTAGAGCCAGTGGCCACTGGATGCTTTTGGGGCAGGGAGAGGGAAAAGCAGTTGTAATACATGTGCTGTTTCAGGACTTGGGAATTATCCTGAGTGACATTGCAATGACAGATATAGGCCATTTTACATCAGCATATAACACACAGAACTTTGTGAGAGAGAGTGTGGTCTACAATGTGACTATGGTCCATGCTTATTTGCAAAGCCCCAGGATGTGTATATCCATTGCAGGTGATGTGCCACACTAATGAAAAATGTTTATGTGGGAGGTTGTGGGAGGTGTGGGAGGTGGGGAAAATGGGAATCCCTGTAATTTTTGTGTAACATTTATGTAATCTAAGCATTTTTTAAAATATTAAAAAAAATAATGTGAAAAGATTAGAACAAGTGCATTCATAGCAAATAATATCAAAATTTAAGGATAAATATAAATCATAAATGCTTCTGGTGGAACCAAGTAAACTCAGTGAACTAAGGATATTTGGACTGATTCTGAGTTTACTGTAATTTTGGTTGTTATTGAAGAGAATATTAAATCTGAAGATGGAGAACTGGATGTGAAAATGAAAGTGCAAACTTTCATTGAAAATGAGATAAGGGGTAATAAAGATAGATATTTGCAAAACAAAAAACAAAAGAAACCCATTTGTATGTAATATTTCCCCCTTTTGCTCAAGGTCTTTTTCCATAGGCCTTGCTAGTTGGTGCTTAGTAATAATCCCTCAGTGCCCAGGAGACTAATCCCCAGGAATCATGTCCTATGCTGGGGGAAGGTAGTATGTTTATATGGCAAAATTGACTTACAGAGAGGCCATTTGAGCAAAATGGAGGCTTTCAGGAGGTAACGCTTAGGCAGTATGTAATACTAGGCTATGTTTCAGTTTCACAAATAAAGGTTCATAAGTACAATCATCAATGTCAAGGGCCTTGTGTAATGGTCTGTCTTCCCTCACTAGGCATTGCCCATGAACTTGGGGGATTTTTTCCATTCTATTAGAGAAGGTAGCAGAACTGACAAGGATGGGAATTCAATATACTTTCAGTTATTGTGTGGGTCTTCACCCATTGAGACAATACTGCATGAACACTTGAACATATTCCTTAAAAGCATGCCCCAGGTTCACCCCTCCCCGTACAACCCCCATTACTGGCACCCTACACCAGTGATCTTCTCCTGCCACATTTGTGACCCTTCTGTGATCCAAAACCTCTGCAAAAAAGAAGCCAACAAAATAACCAAATAATATTAATTAGAAAATGAAATAATAATAGTTTTAAAAATAAATATAGTGCAAAAATTTAAAAAAATTAAATAACACAATTTTTTTATACTGTGCCTTTCATCACTCTAAGATCTGTTTTCTTGTGTGTAGAGTGACAATTTCTTTTGTATATTCCCCCAGTGTCTTTTTTTTTTTCTCATTTTATCTTCAAAGATGCTTTAGGTTACAGAAATGTCACATAGAAATATAGGATATTCCCATATACTCAATACCTTCTCCCATTTACTATCTCCCTTATTAATAAGGTACCTCAGAACCTATGGTAACCACTAACTTCAATTTTTGAAGAATAAGATTCATAGTTATGTATAATAATATAGAAGGCTTGACATTTTGGATTGTTTTCTTTTTTTAATATAGTTTTAATTTTTTAAAAGAGATTTAGATTATATAAATATTACATAAAAATATAGTGGGTTCCCATATACCGAATTCCCAACCCCTCCCACATTTTCCCACATTAACAACATTCTTCATTAGTGTGGTACATTTGTTACAATTGAGGAACACATTTTGGAGCATTGCCACTAAGCATGGATTATAGTTTACATTGTAATTTACACTCTCTTCCACACCATTTTGTAAGTTATGGCAAGATATGTAATGGTTTGTATCTGTCATTGCAATGTCATTCAGGAAAATTCCCAAGTCATGAAAATGTTCCCACAATTACACCTGTTTTTCCCTCTTTCTCCCCTCTGAACCTCCAGTGGCCACTGCCACATCAATGATATAAGTTCTTACATTGCTAGATTCACAAAAAGTCTATAGTCGAACACCAGTAAGTCTACTTTCATCCATAGTTCATTCCCCAATCCTGAGGATTCTCAGATGGTGATGCCCACTTCACCTCTATCTGAAAGGGCCTTAGAGCCCATGAGGCAAATGGATGGGACTTTATTGCTTGCAGTTACTGCCTCTCTCTGTTCCTTGGGATGGTAATTATCCATCATTATCTCCTTGTTAGTTGTCCTGGGTGAGTCCAATGAACAGAAGAGTAGATGTCGCAACTCTGTTGGAATCCAGGGCCCAGCTGGCATATGGATAGACCAAAGATTTAAGTCTCTGATCATACACCTATCAACTCTAGCACTAATTATAGTTTCAAATAGAAGGGACAGAAGAGCTATATTTAGGGAAACCACAAGTAAGTCCAACTCTGTCACAATGGGGAGCATAAATTCCCAAGTAGGACCCACTGGCAGGGCAACAAACTCCTGAGATGTCTGCCCTGCCTATAGTGTCTGGATGTTTCTGCTATTCGAGGCAATATTTACTTTGGCAGTCAATGAGATTCTGCTGAGATGTGCATAAGCATAACCTCTAGAATGAACTCTGAAATCACTTTGAAGTCTCTTAGCCATATAAACTCATTTGTCTTTACCCCTTCCCTCTTTTGGCCAATGTCTTTGTCCGGTTGCATTGCTAGATGGTGCTTGGTAGTAATCCCTTGGTGCCATGGAGGCTCATCACCAGGAATCATGTCCCATGCTGGGGGAAATGTAATGCATTTATATGTTGAGTTTGGCTTAGAAAGAGGCCACATTTGAGCAACAAGGAGGCTCTCAGGAGATAAATTTTAGGCACCCTATAATACTAGGCTAAGTGATGGGGATTCATGGGAGGAGGTTCACCTGGGGCACACCTATAAGGCATATAAATGTGTTCTAGTGTTCATTGGGCACTGTCACAGTGGATGGAGTATCATACAACAACTGAAAGAATATCAAATCCCTATCCTGGGGAGCTCTGCCACATTCTCTATTGGGACAGCAATAATCCTGAGGACAGGAGCACTAACTAATGAAGAATGGACCATTGATGGGCCCTTGATATTGAAGAATATACTTATGAACTTTTACTTTGGAAATTAGTCTGTTTTATCAGGCGTTGCCTATATTCTCAAGGGATTCTTGTCCTGCTCTTTGATAACATAGCAGGACTCCCTGGATGGGAGTTTAACATTTTATTGCTTACTGTGTGGATCTCCACCCACTGAGATAACACAATATGACAAGATGAACACTTTCATATTACACAGAGACATGCCCCAGGTGTACCCTATTACCTATATTGCCTCAGACCTGATGCATTAAACCAGTAATCCTCCCCTGACCTATTTGCCAAAAGAGCATTCCCAACATTAGACTTTTAACCACAACCTGCAAATCCCAAGTTCACCTGCTCCTTCCCAGAGCCTCCCTCCAGTTCCATGGGTAGTCCAACCACTCCACACCTTACCACCCCTCACAGACCAGCACCATTTAAGCCAATCACATCACTTCACCACTCTCATGACCGTCCACTGCACAATTACACCTTTCCAACTTATTATAGATCTTGCCCAAATGGGTATCAGCTCACCACCCTCTATTCCCTTTCTGTCTCTTGTAAACCTATCTTCCAGTTTCTAGCTCCATGAGTCTTCTCAACTTGCTTAAGTCATATCAGTGAGGTCATATAATCTTTGTCCTTTTCTTCCTGGCAAGCTTCACTCAACATAAGTTCCTCAAGATTCATCCATGTTATCCTGTATTAATACTGCATTCCTTCTTACAGCTGAGTAATATTCCATTGTGTGAATATACCACAGTTTTCTTATCCATTCATCTGTTGTTGGACATTTGGGTTGCTTTCAGCTTTTGGCAATAGTGAATACTGCCACTATGAACATTGGTGTGTGTATATCTGTTCATGTCTTTGTTTTCAATTCTTCTTGGTATATACCCAGCAATGAGATTGCTGGATCCTATGGCAGTTCTATAGTTAGCTTCCTGAGGAACCACCAAACTGTCCTTCACAATGGCTGCACCATTCTACATTCCCACCAGCAGTGGATAAGTGTTCCCTTTCCTCCATATCCTCTCCAACACGTGTAATCCTCTGTTGTTTTAATAGCTGCCAGTCTAATAGTTGTAAGATAATATTTCATTGTAGTTTTGATTTGCATTTCCCTAATAGCTAGTGATGTTGAGTTCCATGTGCTTATTAGCCATTTGTATTTCATTTTTGGAGAAATGTCTATTCAAATATCTTGCCATTTTTTATTTAGGTTGTTTGTCTTTTTATTTTTGAGATGAAGGATTTCTTTATATATTCTATTAGGCCCTTATCAGATAGATGGTTACCAATATTTTCTCCCATTGAGTAGGCTGCCCTTCCACTTTCTTGACAAACTCCTTTGAAGCACAAACATTTTCAATGTTATGGAGGTCCAATTTATCTATTTTTTTCTTTCATTGCTTGTGTTTTGTGTGTAAAGTTTATGAAAACATTTTCTACTACAAGATCCTGTAGATGCTTCCCTATATTTTCTTCTAGGAGCTTTATGGTCTTGGCTCTTATATTTAGACCTTTGATCCAGTTTGAATTAACTTTATATAGTGTGTGAGATGATGATCCTCTCTCATTCTTTTGTATGTGGATATTTAGTTCTCCAAACACCAATGAGACATCCTGTCAGTGGGCCTTACTTTGGAATTTATGCTCCACAGTGTATCAGTTTGTCTTATTTGTAGATTCTCTACACAAGGATCTTCTGCCCCTTTTATTTGAACCTATAATTAGCACTACACTTCTTAATTATATTTCCCAGAGACTTAAGTCTTTGTTCCACTCATATGCCAGTTGAGCCCTGAATTACAGAAGAGTTGCAACACCTACTCTACAATTCAATTGCCTTGCCCAGGACAATTAACAAGGAAAGTCATGATGGAAAATACCCATCCCAAGGAATGGAGAGTGTCTGAAACTGCAAGCATGTTAATACCCTTCATCTGCCTAATGGGATCTAAGCTCCCTCTCAATTTGAAGTGGAGTGGGCATCACTGTTCCAAAATCTTCAAGATTGTGGAAATGAACAATGGACTAAAATACACATTATTATTCTACTGTACACATTATTTTTCTAGCAATGGAAGAACACTTATTGATATAAAGGCAGTGGCCACTAGAGATTTGGAGAGATTGGAGATGGAGGAATAGGTGTAATTTGGGGGCATTTTCAGGACATTGGAGTTGTCCTGTCATTGTAGTGATGGATACAGGCTATTGTATATTTTTTCATAACCTACAAAATTGTGTGGGACAGAGTGTAAACTACAATGTAAACTGTAGTCCATGGTTAGTAGCAATGCTTCAATATGTGTTCATCAATTGTAACAAATATATCACAGTAATGGATGATGTTCTTAACATGGCAAGGTGTGAAAGACGGAGGGAGTGGGGCATATAGGAATACCTTCTATTTTTTTATATAACATTTATGTAACCTAAAGTATATTTAAAAATAAAACAAATTATAAAATTAATTAAGTTTTTTGTGGACAGCATATAGATGGGTCATATTTCCTTATCCATTTTGCCTATCTTTGTCTTTTGATTGGAGAGTTTAATCCAATAACATTCATTGTTGTTACTGTTAAGGCATTAATTACATAGCCATATTCTTTTTAGGTTAATATATGTCATATGTTGTTATTATTTCTCTTTTTATCTTTTTAGCCATTCATAACAGTAATCTTCCTTCTTACACTTTTCTCCAACCCTCCCTTTCCTGTTTATTTCTCTTCAACCTGCAGAACTCCCTTTAGTATTTTTTTCAAGGGCAGGTTTCTTGCTGACAAACTTATTTCTCTTAATTTCTGTTTCTCTATGAATATTTTGAACTCTCCCTCATTTTTGAATGCCCGCTTTTTTCAATATAGAATTCTTGGCAGAAATTTTTTTTTTCTTTTAGCATCTCAACTATGTTGTACCACTGCCTTCATGCCTCCATGGTTTCAGATGAGAGATCAGCATTAAATCTTATTGAGCGTCCCTTGTATGTGATGGATCTCTTTTCTCTTGCTGCTTTCAGTATTCTTTCTTTGTTTTGAGCATTGGACAATTTGATAAGTATATGTCTTGTGATAGGCCTGTTAGGATTTATTCTGTTTGGGGAATGCTGGGCTTCCTGGACATGTGCATCCATGTCCCTCAAAAGAGTTGGGATATTTTCAGCCCTTATTTCCTCCAACAATCTTTCTACAACTTTCCCCCTCTCTACTCCCTCTGGGATGCTTATAATGTGTATGTTTGTTCATTTTGTGTTGTCATTCAAATCCTTGAATACCTGCTGTATTTTTCTATCTTTTAATCTATCTGTTCTATTATCTTATTTCAGATGTACTGTCTTTGACATCCCTGATTCTTTCCTCTACCTGTTCAAATCTGCTGTTATGTGCTTCCAGAGTATTTTTTATTTCTTGCAGTGTGCCATTCATCACTATCAGATCTGTTATCTTTTTATGTATGTTTACAATTTCCTCAGTATGTTCCCCCAGGTCTTCTTATTGTCCTTTATCTCTTCCTTCATATCATTAATTTGATTCATGATATTTGTTTGGACATTCTTGATTAGTTGTTCCACATTCTGCATCTCCTCCTTTTTTAAGTTTTTTTTTTTCCATTAGATTGGTCCATGTTTTCCTGTTTCTTAGTGTGCCTTGTAATTTTTTGTTGGTGTCTAGCCATCTGTTTATCTTGATGGGCTTATTCAGTTGGTTAGCTTCTATTTCTACTCTAGGGTTAATTTTTTTATTTTTATTTTTTGTGGTATGGTTCCTTTTTTACACTTGGTTCCTCTTATTCCATATACTTGCAGTTGTCTGTGTTCCCTTGAAAAGAAACATTAGGAACAGAGAAAAGGAAAGAGATAAGGGAGAAAAAGAATAATAGTAAAAATAATAAAAATATATAGAAAAGGATCCATACAAGAGCTAGGAAAATATACAAGTAATATTATTAAAAATCATAGAAAATACAAAGAAATAAGATTTGAAAAGTGGAATAGAAAAACAAAAGAAGAAACAAAATAGAGAAAAAAATTAGAAGGAATTAAAAAGCCAGAAAGATGATAAGAGAAAAAAGGGAAAAAAAGAGAGAGAGAAAGAAAAAATGAAGAATCAACAAGAAGAGGTAGAATGAAAGAAAAGCAACAGAAGACAGAAGATGGAAAAATGAAGGAAAAAATATAAAGTAAGCAGAAAATATGTAAAAGATAAAAGGAAATAAAGTGGAAAAGAAAACAAACAAGAAGCAAAATAGCAATAATGACAAGAACAAAAAACAACTCAGGAAAAACAGCCTTCCCTCTTAGGCCCCTAGGGAGCTGCTCAGGCTGCTGGTAGTCATCAATGAATCACCCTGCAACCTCACCTCTGCAGGTTTGTTACCTTGTTTTAGTGAATAAAATAAAGAAAATAAAAAAGATCTGATAAAAAATAAGAAATAACAGGTCAAAAGCCCCTAAAACAAAAGAAAAATCTCAGTCTATACATTCATGTCATAAGCTGCCCGCTTGTTGCCTGATAACCTGGTAGCTCAATCTCTGTATCCCCTCTCTTAGGAGGTACCAGGAATCAAACAAATGACCTTGTTTATGCAAGATAGGAATTCCTACACTGAGCTACACTCACTACACAAGTTGGGTAGGCTTCTGAAAGCTTATGTGGCTCTTCCTGTCCCCATTCCCTCAGGTGAGTTAAGCTTCTAACAGTTTGTCAGAACAGGGATGGTTAGTGCCTGTCTCTGCCCCCTCACTAAGCTAGTTCCTCTCTCTCCCAGGGTGACTGAGTGTGACAGCCTGCCTGATCATATCTTTCCTCCCTTCTCCCTGGGGTCATTTCAGTGCTGGTTGGGGTCTTTTTAAGATTCAAAGTGCACTCAGCTGGCCAAACAACTGAAAATAAACAACTCTCCACCCTCCACCAGACCCCTCTTCCTCCCAAGGAATGTTCTTTCCCATTCAATTGGCTGCCATGAGCCAGAGGCTTTATTGAAGATATTTGCCTTGAAGGTGGAGTATATGTGCCATTCCAACCACAGGGGTGAATACTTTTAGTTTTCCTTTGGCCTCTGTGTCTCTTTTTCCTTCTCCCTCCTAGATGATGCACAGCACTGTCCTGTTCTGCAGATCCCCTAAGCAGTTTCATTGTGTAGTTTTTTGTCCTTTATTGTTTTTGTGAGAGAGTTGAGCTCTGCCTACCTACTTCAGGTGCCATCTTCCCAGAAGTCTAATACAAAGTTTGACTGAAACAAGGAAGAGGGTCAGGATCACTGAGAATGCTCTGCCTTTTAAAATTTAATTTTAAAATTCATAAAGGAGATTTAGATTACATAAATGTTACGTTGAAACATAAATGTTACGTTGAAACATAAATGTTACGTTGAATATATGGGAAAAAGGGATTCCCATATATCCCCATAATTTCCCCCAATATCAAAATATTTCATTAATGTGGTACACTTGTTGCAATTGATGAACATATATTGAAGCATTGCCACCAGTCATGGTCTATAGTTTACATTATGTTGGACACTTTGCACCACACAATTTTATAGGTTTTGACAAGATGTATAATGGCTTGTGCCTGTCATTGCAATATTAGGCAGAACAATGCCAATGTCTCAAAAATACCCCATGATACACATATTCTTCCCTGTCCCTGCCCTCAGAACCTCTGGTGACCACTTTCTTTATAACAATGATACAAGTCTTCCATTACTAGAAAAATAATGTCTACTTTAGCCCATAGTTGCATATCCCTCTTATGTTTTTTGTTCCTCTATCTTGAAGATTTGGGGATAGTGATGCCCAC
>JAQZBX010110042.1:0-10404 GCA_029593785.1 Cabassous unicinctus
GTAGGATAGGCTCCAGAAATATTATGAAAGTATTCAGGACAACATTTTAAGGTCTTTTTTCCTTGAAATAATTTCTTTAGTCAGATTTTTATATGGACTTTGTCAACTTGTTTGTTTTTTCAAATTTGGACTCCAGGAGTATTCATTCACATTTACAAACATAAGTGCTTATTTAATTTTTAGCAAATTCAAGGAGCTCTTTCAAGAATTTTTATTTCTTAACTTGATATTACCATCCTGAGGTACGAAAAAATACATTGAACAAACAGATAGACACACAAAAAGAAACATAACTTACTAATTTGACTTATATATCTCTTTTGTTATGGTTGTCTTTTGGTTTTCCATCATTTCATGACTTTTTTTTTTTTACAGCTTTTAAGATCTCCCCTGGGATCGGTGTTGCCTATAATATGCAAGCTTGTTCTTGGAAACAGATGCACACACAGATAATTTTTTTTTTCTATTCAAGCTCACAAACCCCCTGAAATCTTTCCATGGGTTAAGATCTGATCTAGACAGTTTTAGTTATTCACATATTAACATTTTTGGACAACTTAAAAGGTGCCTAGGTAATATTTCCATAATCATGATTGTTGTTAACTCTTAACCTTTGGTTTTGTGGATTTGCACTGAGAACTGAGTTGAGAAGGCTGATGCAGTTATGGGTCTCAGGGTCATCTTTGGCAGGTGAGCTGGGGAAGGAAGGTTGAGAGTCATAACATGCTCTATTGAAATGTTAGGTTCACTTAACAGGTAAGTTTCTAGGTGTGCCAGGCCACTTGAGAGAAATTCTAGGTATCACGGCTGTTTAACAGAGTCTCCATGGTCTGAGGCACAAAAATTTTGAGAGGTGAGCCATACACTCAGAAAGGGCCTGAGCTAAAGTCACAGGGCCCTGGCCACAAGTGGGCAGGAGGGGAGACCCCACGTGACCACATCCAGAGTGTGTCTGTAGTAGCCAATGGGGTGAAAACATTCCCATATTCATTTCCTCCTTCCTCATTCACAAACAGCTGAAAGGAAGCCCGAGGGGATGGGATTTTTACAGCCCTGGTGCCCAGTCTGGGATGCTGAAAGGGTGGGGCTAGAGAATAAGAAAGCTTCAGTTTGGAAGTGTTTGAGGAGATCATAAAGGGGTCAGGCAATGGAAGAAAAGGAGGGGGCCCACAAAGGGCAATATCCAGGGAACCTAAGAAATGCACCTACCTGTTCTTTGGTAGTGGGTTGTGGGAAGCTAAGGATAACCTTGAGAAGAGAGTGGTCTAGTGAGAGTTCTGTTTTTAGAATTATTGCAACTTCTTTGGTATTTCCACAGCTGGAGAACTTTAACTCTGAGTTGTAGGTGTTACACTGATATTTAAGATTCTAGGGAAGTACCAGGATAAACAGAAAGACTAAAGCGCTTTAAAACTTAGGAACAACAATTAAACTTTAAAAACAAATGTGACTGTGGCAAGAGCTTACAATTTAGGCCCTAATTACCTTGTGAGCATTTTAAAGATAAAGCTATTTTAGAAATAAAATATAAGAAAACTAACATATTGAGATTATTAACAATAGACCATAGCAGATGTTTTAGTTTGTTTGTTTCTCCTTTGTATTTTTACTAGGGTTATTTAGTCCTGGCCCAATGATGCTCAAAGACAGAAGAAAATTCAAGCAGAGAAGTTTGTTAGATCACTGGCATTGTAGGGGTTCTGTAATGAGACTTCAGCTTGCCTGCCCATGTTTGGGATTGCCTCATTTGAGCTGGTGTAACTTGGTGGGTTTACAGAAGGTGTGCATAGATGTGGCACACATATATAGGGTGGAAGATTATTAACTTTTGCCCTTTTGGGAGGAGGTCATGGGGAGGGGCAGATGGAGATGTTTGAATGTCAAACTGGACATTTGATAATCTTGGTTATTTCACGGTTGGTTTTGAGATTTGTATATCCTGTTGGATTAGGGATGGGGTGTGGGTTTTGCCACATCTGTTATCAGAGCAGGGGAGACCTATCAGCACTGACCAGGGTCATGGCGGATAATTTTGACAAATGGGGCTAACAGGCAGAATATAATTTACTGACTTGCCTTGCTTTTCTTTTAAAGATTCCATTTTTTTTCTTTGATATGTAGATGACAGTGTGTAACTTTTAATTTTATTTTAATTTTAAAGAAGCTTTAGATTACATTAAAGATGCATCAAAATTAAGGGGGATTCCCATATACCCCACATCCTCACCCTCCCACACTTATCTCCATTAGTAACATCTTTCCTTTGTGTGCTACATTTGTCACAATTGATGAACAAATATTGAAATATTGTTACTAACCATGGCAATAGTTTATATTATAGTTTATAACTTACACCATGCATTTTTCTAGGTTTTGACAATATGCATAATGTCTATACCCATCATTGCATTGTCATTCAGAACAATACCAATGTCCCAAATATGCCCCATGTTACACTTATTCTTCCCTCACGCTCCCCTCAGAAGCTCTGGTGACCACTGCCTTTATATCCTTGGTACAAGCACTAATGGAGTGGCAAGAATCCCTAGAGTACATATATGTACTTTTAGAGTGGCTTCAGAACAAAACAATGTAACTGATAAGGAAAGTTGGTTGTGTTTATGACATATTTTTAAAATACTTAAACCATGACTAATAATGTTTTATTAATGTCTAATATGCAGAAAACATTGTAAAATTTTATAAATTTGACAACGAATATTTATACTGCCTTTAAATATTTATATGAACATTTTACCCAAACAAATTTTATTATCATAATTTTAGAAAATCTTTTTAATTTTAACAACTCTTTAAACATTTTCTATGCAATTTACATCAAATGAAATTTATTTTTAGCACTTCACTTTTTTCAAGGTGAAAGAACAAATCTTTTGCAATCATTTGAAATAAAAAGATATTGATGGATATAGGATGATGGAATACCTGAAAATAACTTGTTTCTCTCTCTGTTGCCAGGATACAAAGGAGTGAATTATATGGAAATTAAAATTAAATGAGATGAAAACCTCTCTTAGTGAAAAATTCTGCCTTTGGTGGTTAAGAAAAACTTTTTGAAGCAATGAAGTATGAAAACAAGCTTTAACTGGTTGGCTGGACCTGCACAGAAGAAGCCCCTTGCTGTCATCATGTCAACTTGCTTAATTAACATAGTAAAATTCCTACCCAGGGGTGGAGTTATCTGCCTCCCTTTTTTTTTTCAATTTTTTATTTTTCATAAAAATCAAGATTTTTCAAAGTACATACCAATATTTATAAAATGATATGTAAATACATATGCATATATGTGCATTTTCTTACATAAATGTTATTTTATACATATATATTTTTAAAGGTGCTTAGATTACATAATTATAACTCAGAAATTACAGGGATTCCCATGTTCCCCTCCTCCCTGATGAAGGATGTTGGTATCTGCCCCTTTTTTGATCACACAAAGAATGTGCAAATGTGATTTCCTGAACATACTAATCCTACAATTATATAACTAGCTATGTATGTTTATCCATATGCATAAAAGCTAATGCATAATCAAAGCAAATGCTAAGTTTTAACTTAGGTATTAAAGCCAGAGTGAAACTGCAGCACAGGTTGTCAGGTCTGAGTAGCTTTAGACCAACTTTGGCTCCTGTCTGCAGTCATAACCAATGTAAGTTCTGTCTAACTCTCATGTTAATGCTTTTTCCTCTGGTTATCCCCAAAGGCCCAGCTTTGGGGCCTAAGAATATTCTTTATGGTTTTACTTTGAGAAAACAAAATGTTAACGTTCTTAGGTTTGAACATTATGTTCTTTTAAAAGTGACACAGGGAAGCAGATGTGCCTCAAGCAATTGGGCATCTACCATATGGGAGGACCTGGGTTTGATCCCCAGAGCCTCCTGGTAAAGGCCATGCCAGGCCTGTGTATTGAGCCAGGCCCTTGTGGGGAGCAATGCAGCAAGATGATGATGCAACACATAGAGACATAGGGGAGATTCAAGGTCAGACATGACAGAAACCAGGATCTGAGGTGGCACAAGTGAGGGGTATCTCTCTCCCACATTGGAGGTCGCCAGGATGGAATCCCAGTGAAGGCCAGAGGAGAAAAATGAGAAGAAAAGACAGAAAAACAAACAGACACAGAAGATCAAACAAAGAATGAACACAGACAGCAAAAAGAGCAGGGGGAAGGGAGGGGGAAAAGAGTAATAAAAAATAGTGATACAACTTGAATTTCTTAATAAAGTACCAGAAGTTGTTTTGATAAAACACAGGCTTTTAAATTTTTTTACACTAATTATTCTGGAGAAAAACACTTTAGAACCTTTTACTAAAAATGGAAAAATTATTTAAGAAACATTGGCACTCAACAGAGAGAGAAGCAAATTTTAGCTTTTTTCTTTATTTTTAAAGAAATTTTAAATTACAGAAAAGTTATATTACATTGAAAATATAGGGGATTCCCATATACCCGATACTCTCCGTCTCTCACATTTCTCTATTTATAACATCTTTAGTGTGGTACATTTCTTACAATTGATGAACAAATATTTAAGTATTACTAATAACCATGGTCTATAGTTTACATTATGGTTTACACTTTGTACTGTACAATTTTAAAGGTTTTGACAAAATGTATAATGGCCTGCATCCATCATTGCAATATCATGCAGAATAATTCCAGTGTCCACAAAATGCTCCATGTTACAAATTTACTTCCTCTTCCTCCCCTCAGAATCTCTGGTGACCACAATTTTTATATCAATATTACAACTTCTTCCATTACTAAAATAATAAGTCTACTTTGATCCATAGTTGCATTCTCCCCTTGTGTTTGTTCATTCCTCAATCATGAAGATTTTGGAATTGTGATGCCCAGTCTGTTTCAGATTGAGAGGAAGCTTAGATCCCATGGGAAGATGGATGGAACTGTGTTGCTTGCAGTTGTAGATACTCTCAGTGTTTTTGGGAGGCATATTATCCATCATCACCATTTTGTTTTTTGTCTTGGGTGAGTCAGATGAACTGAAGAGAAGGTGTTGGCTGCAACTCCGATGAGATTCAGGGCTCAACTGACATACGAACAGCCAGAAGATGTAAGATTCTGGGACATATATTTAATGGCTATAGTGGTAATTATAGGTTCAAATAAAAGGGGCAGAAGAACCATATATACGGAAATTATAAATAAGTCTAACTCTATTGTATTGGGGAGATAGTGAAATTCCAAATTAAGGCCCACCAATAGGGTGATGATTTCCTGGGTTGTCTGCCCTGCCTATAGTGTCCACATGTCTCTAGAGCCCTTGGGAGCACCCTTGCATCATTTACTCTAGCAGTCAGTGAGATCCCACTGAGTCATGCATAAGTATAATCTCTGGAATGACTTCCTGACTCACTTTGAAATCTATTAGCCATAAAATCTCGTTTGTATTTAATATTTGCTGATTTTGTTCAAGGTCTTTTTCCAAATGCATTGTTAGTTGGTGCTTGTTAATAATCCATTTTTGTGATGCCAGAGAGGTCTATCTTTGGAAGTCATGTCCCGCACTGTGGGGAAACAGTGAGTTCGTAAGTTAAGTTTGGTTGAGAAAGAGGCCATAATTGAGTATCAAGTTGGTTTTCAGGAGATAACTCTTAGGCAATATATATTAATAGGGGTATTAGTCTGCCAATGGAATGCTGATGCAAAGTACCAGAAATCTGTTGGATTTTATAAAGGGTATTTATTTGGGGTAAAAGCTTACAGTTACAAGGCCATAAAATGTCCAACTCAAGGTTGATTTCTCACCAAAGTCTTTTCCCATGTGGTGAAACAAGATGTTTGCTGCCCTCTGCCTGGTCCCTTCTTCCCCTCTGGGCTTCCAGTTCTCTCTCTCCTGACATAGGGCTCATTTCTTTCCAGGCCTTCAGTATCAGTCTGAGCTGCTCTGGTCACTTCCCAAAGTCAGCTGCAAACTATCAGGTTAATGGCTCATCTCTCCTCACCACCTCAAGATAAAAAATGACAGGGCTCTCTCTCCTCCCATGTGTCTCCTTGAGTGTCTGTTTATATCATACCCAGCAGGGTGTGGGGATTCAACCTGAGTCATACCTTACTGATGTAGTCAAATAAAAAAAAGCCCTCAAAGTGATTTTAACAGGTGATCTAATTAAAGTCCCCTCAAATGAATTTAACATAATAAAAAGGTATCATAACGAGAGGAACAGATTCATTTACAAATATGATCTTTTGGGGATTCTGAAATAATCTCAAACTGCCACACTAGACTAAGATTCAATTTTACAAGTATAAGCTTCAGTAGTACAAGCATTGATATCAAGGGCCTGGTGTATTGGTTTGTCCTCTTTTGCTAGGCACTGCCCATGTACTGTAGAGATTCTTGCCACTCTATTAGAGAATGTAGTAGTACTTCCCAGGAAGGGAACTTAATATTTTTTTATTACAATGTGCATCTCTGCCCACTGAGATAACATCCTATGACCACATGAACACATTTATATTCCATAGAGTCATGCTCCAGATGAATCCTTCCCCACATATCCCTCAACAATGATGCCTTCCACCAGTGATCCTCCCT
This sequence comes from Cabassous unicinctus, assembly GCA_029593785.1. Classification (NCBI taxonomy): domain Eukaryota; kingdom Metazoa; phylum Chordata; class Mammalia; order Cingulata; family Chlamyphoridae; genus Cabassous; species Cabassous unicinctus. Next base: position 6,582 of record JAQZBX010110042.1, read on the forward strand.
TCCATAGTTGTAACTTTCTGTAATCCAAAACCTCCTAATAAAGGAAGCCAAAAATATTTCTTGCATTGTGCCTTTCATCGCATAAGATATGTTATCTTTTACGTATGTTTACAATTTCTTCTGTATCTTCTTACTTTTTTTCACATTATTTTCAAAGAAGCTTTAGGTTACAGAAAAGTCATATTGAAAATATAGGGAATTCTAATATATTCCTTCCCCCCTCAAATTTTCCCCTATTAATAACATCCTACATGAGTATGTACATTTGTTCCAATTGAACAAATATTGAAGCATTGCTGCTAAACATGTTCAATAGTTTATGTTATGGTTTACAATTTGCACTGCACAATTTTATACATTTTGACAAAAAGTATAATGGCCTGCATTCATCATTGCAAAATCATGCAAAACAATTTGAGTGCCCTAAAAATGTCATATATTCCACCTATTATTTTCTTTCCCTCCCCTTGGATCCTATGGTAACCACTAAGTTTCGTGTTTTCAAGAATAACATCCATGGTTATATGCATTAATATTGAGGGGTTGGCAAGCTGGTTTGCCTTCTTCTATTAGGCATTGCCTATGTACACAAGAGATTCCTGCCCCTCTATTTCAGAATGCAGCAGGACTCTCCAGGATGGGATTTTAATAATTTGTTGTTTATTGTGTGGGTCTCCACCCACAGAGATAACACCCCATAACCACATGAGCACATTCATAGTCCATCAAATTATGCCCCAGTTGTACACTTTCCCACCTATCTCCCAAACACTTACACCCTGCACCAGAGAGTCTCTCCCACCATATTTGCCAAAAGAACATTTCCACACCTGCAGTTTCAACCATAGACCTACAAATCCCCAGAGTTCACCTGTTCATTTCTCCAACCACACCCCCAGTTTCATGAATAGTCCAGTCCAACCCCACAACCTGCTAACCATCATATTTCAGCACTCTCAACCCCACTCACAACCTTACTCTTGGAGCTGACTGAATGCTCCTCTTCCAGGAAAATCACTTCCATGGATTCCCTCTCCCTTTGAGCTGGCTGTGTGCTGGCTTGTGTGCCTTAACTCCCAAGCTTCCCTTTCCCCCAGCCAACTGGGTTCCCCCTCTCTAGCTGCCCTTTCCGAGTTTCCCCACAGTCCTGCAGCTTCCCTTCTGCAATTTCTTGAGGAGAGCAGCCTCCCATTCCCTAAACTGCATCTTCAATGTCCTATTTTTAATTTTGCATTGTTATGATTTTTGATAAGGCTTTAAAAATTTTGTTGATAGTCCTATTAAATCATCCAACTTTGACCAAAAATATTATTTTTCTGCCATCCTTCTGTACTCTTTATACTTGTAAAGCTTTTGTCCCACATTTTCTTCATTTTAATAACTAGTTATTATAGGACAAATTACTTTCTTTTCCCTTAATAAAAAATAATTCTATATACTTTACATACTTAAGTTACCAAAATGATTTTGGAAATTTTCTCTAACCATTTTACTCCTTACAATTGCCATAAAAATCAAACATGTCAGGACAATCGCAATTCAGTTAAATGTGAACATAATTTTCTTTTTTCATTTTAAATACTTAGTAGATGCAACATTAGCATATTTGATCAGCAAATCTGTCTAAATTTAGGGAGCATGCACATAAAACAAAATTGTCATAAATATTGCTTTTTTCAGTTTACTTTCAGTATTTCTTTACCTAGACCATGGCTCATTGCCCCCTGAGCTCAGATGGAAGGTTGTCAAGGTCCCCCTCCCCTCCCAAACATAGTGAGCACATGGCAGGTATTCCTTGAGGGAAGGTTCCAAAGGAAAAAATGCTGGAGGAGGGGCCTCAACCTCCTACCACCCCTTCTTAGGCAGTCCCCTGTTGGGCTTCTGCAAGGCTTGCAGCTCTCTGAGCCCTGTACTGGAAACACTGACTTGGGTCGTTTCCAATTCCACCTGGTGGTGTGATTCTGGACAGGTGATCCCAACTGAACACCATTAATTCAGAAACACACTGTGACCATCTGCTGCCCTCATGGGGCAAAGATGGGTGGGATGGAGGAGGGGAGGACTCAGGCAGGCAAGGACTCCAGGGGGAATCACTTTGGACCAAAGAGAAACCAATTGTGATGCATCCTGAGCTTCACCCAGGGATTGAGAGAAGGATGGTGATGGGAATAGGAGCGTGCGGCTTCAGAGGACAGATGTGGGCAGAGGCGCCCTGCTCCTGCTCCTTCTGTGGGTCCTTCCTTCCTGAGGCCTTCCCTGGGGACTGTCCTGTGGGGGTTTCACCCAGCTGGGTCACTGCACTGAGGAATCAGGGCACCCCCGTGGTGATTCATCCAGAGGGCGGGAAGCAGGGAACGCTGGGAGCCTGGCAATTCCTGCCCTGCCCTGTGCACAGCGGACCTGCAGGTGGTGCCACCCGCCTTCAAATGCCTGTGGTTTCGTTCCAGTGTCCTGGCACTGCCAGGCCATGAGCACACCACTTGGTTTCAATGAGACCACAGAGGAGGCCACCACGGCCCTGGGGCCGGTCAGTACGAAGCTTTCTCTTCACGGCTATGGGGGAGGAGACTTTGTCCTGGCTCCTCCAACAGCGTTTTCATAGCTAAGGAGGGTGGTTTATTGCCTTCTCTTGCAGCAGTGTTGCAAAACTTACTTTACCAGGGTAATGTTCATTTAGTGGTTTGCCTGGAAATCCTGGCCTGCTGTAGGGTTTTGTAAGGATTCAGTATCGTGCCTGTCGGCAGTTCTGACAGATTTGAAGAAAAGAGAAGAGCATGGACACCACTGACATGCAGAGTATTGGAGCCTTCCATTCAGGTAAGATGGGGACAGGGCCGAGGGTAAAGGGCAGAGTTGGGCCTCTAAACAAATGCTTTTATTCATTTTTAAATGGTTCATTTTACCTATAACGCCAGCATAGTTGGAGAAAATGTTGAAAAATTTACAACTACATTGTTTTAATTTTAACTGTTACTCACAAAACCAAAATTTATTGTGCTTTTTAATTTCCTGGCTTTAATCGAGGCAAGCTTGTCAATAAATATTTTGAAATAGACTTCTAAATTTCTCTTGTTTTTAATTGAGAAAATTGCCATGTTAGACAATTTGTCATGACCCAGTATTGATTTAGATTATTTTAAATTAATTTCAGTTTACCGAAATGCCTTTGTTTCACTGTGATTGATATGTATATAAAATATATAGATAGATAGATATTTAGAGGTGATACTTGCTCAAAATGAGAATGTAATAAATAAATTGTTGGTGTATTGATGAGTCATATTTATTCATTAAAATTAAATATCTGGGATGGATGTGGCACAAATGGTTGGGCGTCCATCTCCTTTATGGAGGGACCTGGGTTCGATCCCCAGGACCTCCTGGTAAAATAAATAAATAAATAAATTTCTCTTGTTAAAAACTGAAAAAATTAAAGTACTTATTTTTTTAAAGACTTATTTATTCATTCCTCCCTCCTTGTTGCTTTCACTCACTGTCTGCTGTGTGTCCATTATTGTGTGCTCTCTGTGTCTGCCTGTCTTTAGGAGGCACCAGGAAGCAAACCTGGGACAACAAAAAATGAACTGATAAAAATAACCTGGTGTATTCCCTTCTCTTAGGATAAACTGGGAATCAAACCAGGGACCTCATACATGCCAGAGAGGAACTCTTCCATTGAACCACCTTGGCTGCACAGGTTAAGCAGGATACAAAGGAATGAATTATATGTAAAGTATAAGGTAATGAGATGAAACCCTCTCTTGGTGCCAAATTCTGCTTTTGGTGGTCGCTAGAGCATCTTGGTTTTAAACACCATCTCTAC
>JAQZBX010110043.1:0-10407 GCA_029593785.1 Cabassous unicinctus
GGCACGGTGCTGTTCGGGAGTGCTTCACAGCTCCTGAAGTTGGTCCCTGGTGCGCAGGGTAGAAGTTTTGCTTTCCACACTGCCTCGCCCACTTTTTCACCTCCAGTGCAGCATTCTTAGCATCTTTTGCAGTTCTCTGGTTTCCTTTGACCTAAGACCAGATGAGCTTACTGAGGCTGAAGCATTGAGACTCAACCCTGGCTGTGCTATTTGAACTGAGCCCATTGGGTTTCTGTTTCTCCACCTTATTTTTTTGGCACTCACAGTGGCCTTTGACAGCAGTCGTTCCTCACTCCTTGTGTGCATCTCTGTTCTCAGTTCATAAAATGCTTCCTCCTGGGATGGTTCTGCTTCTCTTCCTCCCCTGCCTCCAAATGTGGACGGTTTCCAGGGTGCAGTTATAGTCTTCTGCTGCTCTTTCTTTTTCTCCCTGCCGTGGAATCCTTACCAGTTCCACCCTTGAGCAGTCACCTCTCACTGGATGTCTTCCCAGTCTCTCTCGCTACTCCCACATCTTCCCTCTGCTCCAGCTTCAACATCTCCAATGGCCAAATGGAAATGTAGCCTGTACCGGATAACTCGGTCTTTCTGAATCAAACCCTTGGCTGAAGATGCCTCCCCTCTCAAACCAATGCCCAGTGTCCTCACCCAGTTTTTCCAGTCACCCAGACTCCAGTGTAACTATTTTCATTTATCCTTGTCCCCTTTCTTGGTAGTCCCTATGCTTTTTGTGAGCTCTTATTTTTATATATTACAAAGAACTCTTGTATATTCATTACCTAATCTACCAATTGTTAACATTTTGCCCTGTTTGCTTTTTGTTTGTTCTCTCTTGCGAACCTACTCAACCCTCCCTCCCTCTCTTCGCTTACACACTTTTTTTTCTGTACCGCTTCAGATTAATTTCCAGGTATCATATCCCTTTAAGTACATTAGTTTATATAGCCTAAGAACAAGGGCTTTCTCTTACTAACCATAGTGCATTTTATCAGACTTAGAATATGCAACATGGATCCACTACTATTTTCTACAGTTCAGGTTTAAATTTTGCTGAAGTTCCAATAATGCCTTATAGTTGTTTTTTTTTTTAAAACTGGTCCAGAATCCAACCTAGGCTCATACGTTGCATTTGGTTGCCATGTCGCCTCCGTCTCCTCCAATCTGGGATAGTTTCTTCATCTTTGATCTTCACATTTTTGAAGAATATAGACTAGTTGTTTTCTAGAAGGTGTCTAGATTTGGTTTTATCTGAAGTTTCTTCGTGACTAGATATAGGTTATGCGTTTTGGACGGAATAACACAGAAGTGATGTCTTCTTAGTACACCGTGTCAGGAGGTGCGTGCTATTTATCCCTTTATTGGAGGGGTTAACTTTCATTACTGGGCTGAGACTGTGTTTCTAGGTTATGCCACTGTGAAGTTATTGTCTTCCCACATGTGATTAATAATTTGTGAGGATACTTTTACACTATGTAACTATCCTATTCTTTATCAGACTTCCATGCACTAGTTTTAGCACATGCTGCTAATTCTCAGCTGATTCAGTTAGGCCTGTGATGGTTTCAGAATGGTACCTTTCCAGCTCCATCATTTCCTTCTCATTTTCAGTTGGTGTTCTCATATTTATTTATATCAGTGTGGTCTTATAGATTCTTATTTTACTCCATGGATACTTATTACTATATTTATTTTATTTTATTTTTTTTAAGATTTTATTTATTTATTTATTTATCCCCCCCTGCTGCTTGTACTCGCTGTGTCCATTTGCTGTGTGTTTTTCTGTGTCTGCTTGTTGTCTCCCTTTGTTGGGTCATCCTGCTGCGTCAGCTCACCGCGCCGCGCGGGCTGGCTGGCCTTCACCAGGAGGCCCCGGGAATTGAACCCGGGGCCTCCCATATGGTAGACGGGAGCCCTATCGATTGAGCCACATCCGCTTTCCACTATATTTATTTTGATCCTCATGTTGTCTCAGATTTAGCCAGTGTGATAGTATTTTTTTTTAAGCTCAGAGATGGGTATTGAATTTTGTCAAAGACTTTTTTTCAGCCTTGTGGAGACCTCCACGTGATTTTTCTCCTTAGCTACATTAATATGGTATATTATGTGAGTGGATTTCCTAATATTATACGAACCTTGAACATCTGGATTAGCTCTCACTTGGCTGTGGTGTATTCGTTCTCTAAAATGATGCTAGTTTTATTTGCTAATATTTTATTTAGACTTTTCGCATCAATATTCATATGGGACACTGTTCTATAATTTTCTTTCTTGTATATAGCATCATGGTCAGTTTAGGTATTGATATTTTACTAGCTTAATTTTTTTTTTTTTTAATGTGGAAACTTTCCTTCATTTTCAGTGCTCTGGAACAATTTATGAATCGTTGAGGCTGTCTGGGCTCTGAAGGTTTGGTAGAATTCCCTGTGGAACCATCTCAGCCAGGTGCTTTTTTCGTGGATGTAGTTCCTTCATAATTGGCTCTGTTTCTTCTATAAAATTTGGTCCATTTAAGCTTTGTATTGCTAGTGGAGGCAATTTTAGTTACCTGTATTTTCCTAGTAGTTTTCATCTAGGTTTTCAAATTTACGTGACTCAAGGTCCCCCCTTACTTAATGTATTAATTAAGCAACATAATACTTAATGTGGTTCAAACTGGATGGCAGCTTCCTAAGTCTCAAGGCCCTTGGTATATTAAAGTTACACTTTGGCTTATGGAGATGTCTGGAATGACCTTTCTGTTTGTTTGTTTGTTTGTTTTTGCTGCTCTTGAAAATTCATCTTGTTTTTGGAGGCCCAATTCAGATGTCACCTTCTCCAGGAAGTCCACCGTGCTTGCTTCAGTTAGTTTTCTGGAATCCTGAGATGTTTTGACTATATTCTGAGTCTCATACTTATTGCTCTCTGCTATCAGCTGTCTTAGCTGTGTCCAAAGCGCTCTGGCTGGAAGGCAAGACCCATGCATTAGTTTCCTGTGGTTGCTTTAACAAATGACCACAAACGTAGTGGCTTAAAACAACATAACTTTATTTTCTTACAGTTCTGGAGATCAGAAGTCCAAAATCAGTTTCACTTGGCTAAAATCAAGGTGTCAGCAGGCCTTCATTCCTTCTGGAAGCGCTAGGGAAGAATGTTTCCTTGCCTCTTCCAGCATCCAGAGACTGCCAGCATTCCTTGGCTCGTGGCCCCTTTCTCCATCTTCAAAGCCATGAATAACTGGTTGAGTCTTTCTCATGCTACTCACACTGGCAATTCTGTTCTATAGTCTCATTCCCCTCTGCTTCCCTCTTTGTGATGACTTTGGGTCCACCTGGGTAATCCAGGACCTTCTCCCCATCTCACAATCCTTCACTTAATCACATCTGCAAAGTCCCTTTTTACCATACAAGGTAACAAATTCACGGATTTTGGGACTCGGGATGCAGACGTCTTGGGGGGTTCATTATATTTCCCCTGTTTGCTTATCTGTTGGACATGTTCTCTGCGAGAACACAGAAATATCACTCTCAGGCCAACCTATTCGACCTCTCTTGAATATTCTCATTAGTTGCTTGAGAATGACAATTTAAAAATCAAACGCTGAGACAGGAAAAACACACACACACACACACACACACACACACACACACACACAGAAAAGGCTCTACCGATATTTTTGCATGCCCATGTGTGTCTGAAACCTCTTTCCCACATGCAGCTCCACCGAACAGAGTAACTGGACGAGGAGCAAAACCTTCTCTCTCAGTTCTTCCTGTACTCTTATGCAACCCGTGCCCACCCCACTTCAGTAACTCAAAGCCGAGAAGGCCTCCTGCTTAACTAGGAAAATCTGCCTCGCGCTGCAGACAGACCAAGAATGCATAGTTTATTATTTAAAGTGCACCCTGGCTGGAGCTGTCCAGGTGACTCAGGGAAGCTCCTGGCAGCTGGATCTGCAGCTGAGGGTGGAGGAGGGAGTGTTGGCTCCCAGAGGGCACCGGCCAGGGCAGCCGAGCGCACGCATGGCAGCGGTGCTGACTTGGTGTTCCCGGGAGCAGAGGGGGTGGAGAGCCGCAGCGCCTGCCAACTCCTGCAAAAGTGTCTGATTTTTGAATCAGCCAGGGAGAATGTGTGACTGAGGGAGAGAGAGCCCAGCCGGCTTCCCTCCCAGCAGGAGGAACGGGGCCAGCGGGAAGGGGAGGGAGAGCAGACACCCCACTTTCGGGCCACTCTTCCGTCTTTTCCAGAAATGGCTTTAGGGTTGCATTTTTCTTGTTTTCCTTCTGCAGAAAGTAGCAGCCTCCTCAGTACCCTAATTTCTCATGGGAAAGCCCAGTGCACAGTCTCGTCAGGACATCTGCCCAGTGGGGTTGGGTGCTTTCCAGCCGGGAAGGCAGTAGGTTCGCTGTGCACAGCCTCCTCTCAAAGCCACGGACTGTTGCTTGTGCACGACCAGACAGGGAATTCGCCTGCTGGAACTGGTACGGGGTTGCACACACACACACACCGCCTCTAGGCTGAAGGCGGTGGAGCCTTTCTCAATCCATTAGCAAGTCATAGATCACACTGCTTGTCACTGCGTTTAGACGGAGCTGGACAGTGAACCGTAGGGGAAAGCTCAGTAAAGCTGGGACTGGTCCTGCCCAGTTGAGCAGAAAATGCCAGACTTCCCTGGTGGTCGACAGTGGGGGTGGTGAGCAGGAAGGCAGAGCCAGCCCCCCAGGCAGGGGACGGCGGCTAGGTCTGGCTCACATCTGCCGTCAGGGGGGCGATGCCACCCCAGGCTCAGCGAAGCTGGGCAAGGGAAAGGAGCTTCTCTCTGCTCCAAAGGAAACAGCCAGGGTTTGGAGCCAGCTTATACGCTGGGTCCTCCTGGTGGCCCACTGGTCCTTTCGGTGGGGGGTGGTCCCTAGTTGGCCTTCTGGGCCCCACAAAGTAGCGAGCCATTCTTTATGTCAGTATTTAAAGAAGTGCAACTTTTTTTCCAGGAAAAAAACTGTTCTCTGCTTTTGGGGGCATCATTATTTCCTTCCACCTTCTCTAATTCTGACCGTGACAAGGAGGCACTTTTTCACGGGGTAGCGCTAACCGTTGGCAGAGGGTTCAGATTTCGTCCTGCTCTTCATCCTGGTCTCTCATCCGAGCTGTGTTTGGACTGTTGATTTCCTTTCGGCAAAAGAGCTAATCATTTTGTTGGTACCGAGTAATAAGAAAACCATTGAGGCTAAGGCCCTGAGTTAATTTCTGCCAGGGGCCTTGTTGGCTTGCCTCTGAGTTTGAAAAGCCTCTTTATTCAGTATAAATAAATATTCCCCAGCTGGCCATGCACATCTTGCCTATTGCAGTGACGTGAGCCTCTGCGGTTCCCCTTGACAGCAGGTCACCTGCCCTTTCCCCGCCTCATTTCCCATCCCTGGAGCTCTTCCCCAGTCCTGCCCCTTGAAGGATCTTTGGGTCCCAGCAAGTGCCATAAGCAGAGTGAGACTTTTTCATGTTGATTGAGGACCCCGAGGAATTACCCAGTTATTCTCTCCTCCAGTTTCAGACGACACGCTATTGCATAAAGCATTTGGAAAGCCCATCAGGCAGTCTGTCTGCGGATGCTCCAAGCGCCATTTCCTCTCCTTGCTGTGTTTGCTCCATCACCTGGGTATTGAACCCTCACTGGAGACTGGGGGTGTGGGGGCAGGGCCTGGGCATGGGGAGAGAGTTCCCAGGAGTGTGCCGAGCCACACAGACACCCAGGCACCCTGATCCCGAGCCAGGCTGGGCCCAGGGGCTGGGGTCTTTGAGAGGCCAGGGAAGGAAAGAAGGGGTGACTGAGGCTTGGGGATGATTACTGGGGGGACAGGTGGGGAGTGAGTGTTGAGCTGGGCTTTGGACACTGGACTTCAGGTGGATTTGCATGAAGATCGTTCCTGGAATCAGGCAGGACTGAGCTTGAAGCCTGGCTCAGAGTGTATAGGAACCATGTCCCCTTGGGCGCAGTATGTGTCTCTTGCAGACCTCCGCTTCCTCTAAGATTGTTGGGGAGGCTCGGTCCTAGGGCTGACCCTGGGCATGGTCAGTGGTGGTGTGTCAGGGGGAATGGGGCAGGAGAGGAGCTCTGCTGAAATGCAGATTCCAGTCATGGTAGAAAACAGGGAACGTGCAATTAAGAAGCTATTCTTTGGGACCTGTGTGTCGTGAAAATCACCACACTCCCAGCAAAATGCCCTGTTTGTAATAAGGGCCAGTTAATTGCTAGAATTGGGGATAGAGTGATTTGAGAAGAAACAAGAAAAGACACCGATGGTCCTGAACCCAGTGCTGCTCCCTTAACTCATCTGACCAGGCCTAGAGTGAGTGCCTGACCTGTGTCCAGGTGAGGGCACCTGCTCCGCCACCCCAGGGATGGCCTTTCCCACCCCTGGGTCAGACTTCCCTAGAGATTCCACATTAGATCGACCAGTAGAGAAAGTAAGCCAGGGCAAAGTTGGAGAGCTAAGCCCCGGGATTCTGTTTTCCTTTCCCATGATTTTTTTTTTTTTTTCCTTTCTCTGTAAATGCTGATGGTTCAGACTTCTTGAAGACTTACTGGTTTCAACTATATTAAGGAGTAGTTACTTTGACTTCTGATGTACAGATAACTACCTAAAAAAAGGAAAGCATTTAGCAATAGCAAAGTTTTAAAAAAGGAAGCCGTTTTTTTAAGTTTTATTACAAATATTACTCGCATTTGATTCTCACTGGTATTAACAACACTGGCGTTTTCTCCAGGAGACCCCAGGTTTCTGCCCACGTGGGAGTGGTGACGCTCTGTGGCCTGCTTTGTCTTGGGGGATTATGAGATTTATAACTGTCATCGTCTGCTTTTTTTCCTCACTTGTCTGTGACAAGCGGCCTCTAGCAGCCCGTGTTCCAGACAACTGAACCTCATTTCTGGCTGCCAGATAAGAGAAAATGATTTCCCTGAACTTTCTGACAAGGCTCTACTATAGAACATTTTGTAGGGTGTGTGTGTGTGAATTGTTTTATATAATCATTTTTTCCTTTTCCCAGAAAAATGGGAGATCAAGATTTTTCTGGAGATGTAGATAAATTCACAGTCATTATTCAAAATAGGTTGGAACAGGAGCTTGTGTATGTGGGGAAAAAAATCATAGAACTTGTTATGATCCAAGGAGTGTAATGTTTTAGGTATTAGAAATCACTGATAAGTTGTTTAAAAAGTGAGATTTTTGTATAATGAACCAAATTTTAAATTAAGTAGTAAAGCTTGTCAGTTATAAAGAAATCTGGAGTGGATCCTTGTGTAATGGGGAGAAGTTTTTAGCAGTCTGTGTACCAACTCAAGCAAGCAACTTTTGGTTGATTTTGCATTTTTCATGAAAGAAACTGTAATTGTTCATCTAGATCAGACTGGTGATGATTAAATTCTCTTAGTGGGATGCTTTTCTGTATGAGCAAGATGGTTTCCCAGTTGTGGATGTGCCAGGTGTGCATGGCTGGGTGCCAGGATTCATCCATAGTCGGGAGACAGCTGTGTTTGCAGAGGGGTCTGTGGGGCTGTTCCAGATGGCGTCAGAAATCTGACATCAGGGCCACTCGGAGGGCTTCTGACATACACCTGGCACAGGGCCAGGCCTAGTGCATCATTATCTCATTTTGTCCTCCCCTAAGTGCTCAGCTGTAAAGCTGTGTGATTCCCAGTACAGCTGAGTAAACATGCAGGCACATTTAGGGACTAGAGGCAGGAGGGGCCCCCGCGTCAGTGGAAACTCTCTCCATCTCAAGCTAAGCAAAAAAAAAAAAAAGTAATGTTGGCTCATGGGAAAAGTCTACCAGGTCACATCAACTTCAGTCCTGCTGGATCCAGGGTTTTCAGCAATGCTGCTTAGACTTTGTTGCTTTCCCTTATCTTCTCTTGCCTCTGTTTCCTTCTACATTGGTTTAATTCTCAGGCAGGCCTTCTCTCACAGCAGCAGAGATGGCCCCTGGCAGCTGCAATTTGCATGGATTTTGGTGCCTGCGAAATCAGTCACATCTGCTTTTATAAAATGACAGGATTGGTCCTGCTTGGGCCACATGCCCATCCCAGGGCCTGTCACTCTGTCTAAGGACTGGAGTGCCCTGTTGCGTCCGTGTGGCAGCTGGAGGCTGGGGATGTGTGGTAGAATGCCCTGTTGGTTCTGCATGGTCCCAAAAGGCAAAGAGAGGTTCTATTATCAGGTTGGGGCAAAACAACACATATCCTCAGAGGTGGTGTAGATAATTTTGCCAACCTTGGTCTTTATCTCCTGGGCCAGCCTTTGCCTGGGGGTGCTTGGAAAATGCTGCTCGGTCTCTAACACTGTCCCCTCTTAGCCACCTTTTCCCATTCTCCCAAGGGCAGTGGAAGGAGGAAGTCATGGTCAAGGTAGGTGCTTTAAGGGCCACTCCGATAGCTATTCTCTGGGCCTGTGTTCTCGCAGGATCCCCAGTGTACAAGTCCAGGTTAGCCCAGGTTATACAGGTAGGTGATTTTCCCTACCTTGGGCTTTGGAAGCATGAGCAGGGCACAAAAGTTTCTGTCTAGCTAAGCATGGGAGAAACCAACAAATGGTTGGCTTTACCCTTGTATCAACTACTCCGCGGTGTCCCAGTCTCACCTGAAGGATCAGGGCTGGAGTGACCTGAAAACTCCTTACTCCCAAGTTTGGCACCAGAGGTGGGTGACTTGAGGATTTGAACTAAGAGCTGCCTACATGTGGCCTTTGCATGCAGCTTGGCTTCCTCACAGCATGGTGGCCTCAGAGTTGTCATCCTCCTTACCTGATAATGCAGGACTTGAATTCCAGAAAACCAGGCAGCAGCTACCTCGCCGTTTATGACCCAGTCCCACTTCTGGTACACTGTATTGGCTGAAGCCATTTCAAGCTCATCCAGATCCAAGCGTAATGGTGATAGACTCTACCTCTCAACGTGAAAGGATTTGTGGGACCTATTGAGAGCACCACAAAGCTCCATAACTGCAGGAAGGTCATACTGCTAATGAGGAAGGTCCCATTCCAGGGTGACCAGAGATAGCAAGAGAAAGCCTGACCCTCCTGCTCTTGGGGCTGCCTTCCACAAGGTACATGTACAAGCCCTTCCAAAGGGAGGAGAGAACAAACTGGGCAGTCTTCCCTTCAACGCTGACCACTCAGACTGGGGCCCAGCAACTGTTGGTGGTAATCACAAAGCAGGTCTTTGCATCAGGAGTGTGGTGTAGTCATACCAAGGGTAATCCGTCTGTCGGTCCATCCGTCCATTATCCATCCAATTATGGCTTTATGGAGGTCAAAAGAACAGGCAGTAAACTGAACATATTTAAAATGTACAGGTTGATGTATAAGTTTTGAGGTAGGACTCTGCCAGTGAAAATAATATCACAACCAAGATAATGAACATATCCATCACCCTCAAAAGTTTCCTCCTTTCCCTTGGTCACCCCTCCTTCTCTACCACCCTGTGTACCACCTCCTCCTGAAACTCTGATCTGCTTTCTGTCACTATAGAGTAGTTTGCATTCTTTAGAGTTTTATTTAAATGCACCTATGGAATACATATCCTTATTTGTCTGGCTTCTGTTGCTCATCATAATTACTTTGAGCTTCATCCATGTTGTTGTGCAGATTGATAGTTCATTCCTTGTTATTGTTGAATAGTAGTCCATCATACAGATAATCCAGTTTGTTTATTCATTTGCCTCTTGATCGATGTTTGGGGTGCTTCCAGTTTTTGGATATATCAGGTAAAACTATGACCGTTTATGTACAAGTCTTTGTATTGACATGCTTTTTTTGTGTGAGGTACCGAGACCTCATATGGGGGAAGCTGGTACTCAACCACTGAGCCTCATTGGCTCCCCTGAGTTGTTTATTTTGTTTGTTTTTAGGAGACACTGGTAAACGAACCCAGGACCTCCCATGTGGGAAGCAGGCACTCAATTGCTTGAGCCTCATCTACTCCCTTGACATGCTTTTTAAATTTTTAAAAAAATTCTTGTATAAATATGTAGTTGCAGAATGGCTGGATAATAAGTGTTGTATTGAACTTTTTAAGAGACTGCCAAACTATTTTCCAAAATGACTGTACCTGTTACAGTTCCACCAGTAGTGGTGAAAGAGTTCTAGTTGCTCAGCATCCTTGTCAACACTTGGGATGGTCTGTCTTTCTAATAGGTTTGTTGTGGTATCTAGGGATTTTCATTTTCATTTCGCTGGTAACTAATGAGTTTGAGCATCTTTTCCTGTGCTTTTTTCCATCCATATTTCTTCTTTGGTTAAGTGTCTATTTAAACATTTTGCCCATTTAAATATTTTTCTTATGGGGATTACAGGGTTCTTTATTCTGCATACAAGTCATTTTTCAGATATATATTTTGCAAATATTTTCTGTCAGTTCACACACAATGTTTTTTTTCCTTCT
>JAQZBX010110044.1:0-10407 GCA_029593785.1 Cabassous unicinctus
ACACAAATGGACACCATAACCTAGCCAAGTTGACAGATGAAATTAACCATAACAGTTTTCAACCATTTTCAAAAAATATTGAACATTTTGTTTAGTATATTTATATTTACATATAAACCCACCACACACAGTGTAAAAATACAAGATAAAATAATATCTTAAAAGTAATAATCTTTCTTTTCCTCTAAATGAATTTCCCAGAAACAACTTTTTATAATAAGTGTATATATGAGTACATAAAATAAGCATTTTGTGTTTAAAAATGGTAGTGAATTGAATATCTGTGTACCCAAAATCGAGCCAAAGCAATTGAACATATGCAAAACTTTCAAAGATTTCTGTATGTGCCTGCCTGTGTTGGTTTGAGTCTTTTGTGGACTCCAGGAAATTGTATTCTTAAATTGAACCTATTGTGAACCCTGGATTAGTTTGCATCAGTTATGGCCATTTGATTAGATTGCTCCAGTAGCCTGTAGACCGGGGTGGGTCTTAATCCTCTACAGGGAGAGCGCTTAGACCATGCCTTGATTTGGAAATGTTTCCCAGCCTAGGAACTATAAGCTTTTAACCTAATAAATCCCATTGTAGAAGTCAACTCATCTCTGGTATATTGCATTGGTAGCCTTAACAAATTAAACACTGCCCAGTTTACTGTTGTCTATATTTTTTGTTTTTCATTTATTTGCTTTCATAATAATTTAAGGTATATGCATATAGTTTCAAATATAAATGGAATAAACTGTATGCATTCATCTATGTAATTATTTTTCACCATAATTAATGCAGATTTTACCTATATTGGTTTTGATAGGTTGTGTTAATTTTTTCATTGTGTTTAAATGAGTTATAAAAGTTTCCTTCTTCTTCTATGATATAACACAATTTGAAGACTGCAATTTTTTTTTTTTTAATTAAAAATATGGCAGATCAATCCCTTAAAAAATTCTAGAGCATGGGATTTCCGTAGGGTTGTGGTGATGGGTCTTTTAATTCCATCTTCATTTTTTAGTGGGTGTTAGTCAAATTACAATGTCCATTTCTTCTTTCACTTATCTTTGCATTTTACTTTTTTGCAAAGCATTATTTTACCATTTACCTTTTACTCCAAATTCAATGGCATATAATTTTATGGTATTTTTATTATTTAAATTTTTTGTCCAAACTTGTTCCTAAGTTTTCATTTTATTTTTAAGACTTATATTTTCCCCATCTTATAGGTTTTATAAGGAGCCAATTTCTGCAATTATCTTACAATATTACTTAAAATATTATGATCAAGTTAGTATTATTTTATGCAAAATTTAGGTTATAACTGAATCCAAATATAAACTATAATCATGTGTCATAAAACTCTACTCTTTGAACAAAAATAAAACTTTGAATATGGAAATAAAGAGAAGGCAGAAAGTCAGGAAATTGTGATTTCAGTGGGTATTTATAACAATACACCTTCTGTTTTGTGCTGAAACCATTCAGATAATTAGAGTATTTTTACAAAGACTTAATTTTGGGGGAGGGATATGTAGTTATCTAACTTTCTGTTCTTCTCTTATAAAAGATTTAACTTCAGGTCTGATACCCAACTTTAAGTATTGACATTCTTTTTTTCTTTCCATGCCTCTCCTACATGAATTCCATTATTTCTTGAATTTCAAGTCTTTTTCTTTCTTGGGGAGCATTTACATTTTCCAGAAGTGTATTTTCTTGTGGTTCCTTGACTGCATAATTGACTGATATATTGACTGATCACTCTCTATTTTGAATATTGTAATCTACATTTAAATTTGATTGAAGCATTTATTTCAATTGAGATGAAAGGCTTGAAACTGAAATTAGCATTTGTTAGATTAGAATTTTGTCAATCTTAAATTAAAAACTCTGAAAAGAATGGAACCCATTTCTGGAAAGATGGAGTAGACATAACATTCCTTATTCTTCCTAAGTGCAACCAAAAACCTTTGATATTATATATAAAGTAAACAAAAGAACACTCTGAAGGTAAGAAAAGAAGGCAAAATGGGTAAGGACCATGGGACCCAAGAAATTAAGAGGTGATGAGTTTCCTAGATTTTCTTTTTACCTCATATCCCAAACTTAGCACTGAAGAAGGTGATTAATGAAAATGCCAATGGGTATAGACAAAAAAATCCCCAACAAAAGGCTACTCTCTCTAGCAAATGGACCACAAAAAGGGCAACTTAAAAATTTTTTAAAACTTCTATATGTAATTGTTCTACTCCACCCAGACCCACCAGAAATGTATGCCCCATCCCTACTCAGGCCAGCAAAGGCTAAGATGGGAGCCTAGACTTCTACCCTCTTAAAGCTGAAACTAAGTACCCCAACACCCCTGCCACAGTGATGCCAAAGAAAGTGAAGAGGGAGCTATGACTTTCATCTCCAGTAGCTGGAGAATACTAACAAGTATATAAAGAAGAATTAAAATAACTATAAGCAATCTCTTTCAAAAGAGGAAAGAATACTTTCCAATTCTTTTAATTAAGTCATTATCTTGATACCAAAACTAGACAATGACAATACAAAAAATAAAACTACAGACCAATATCCCTTATAGTTAGGGAGACAAATATTCTTAACAAAATATTAGCAATTAGAATTCAAATATATAATAAGCATTATATACCATATGCAAATGAAGTATATTCTTGGAAAGAATCCATAAATGTAGTTCACAATATGAATAGGCTAAAGAATAAAAATCATTTGATCATATTGAATGACTAAAACAGCAAGCATTTAACGAAATTCAACTCCAATTCATTATAAAACTCTCAATAAACTAGGAATAAAGGGGGGCTTCTTCAACTTGAAAAAAAGCATCTACAACAACTTACGTCTATATCATACTTGATGAAAGTTGAATGCATTCTCTAAGTTTGTGAAGAAGGCAAGGCATATTACTACAGGGAGATCCAGCCAATGCACTAAGGCAAGGAAAGGAAATAAAAGTGATACAGTTGAGAAAGGAAAAAATAAAACTGCTCATTACCCATATAATAAGATTGCTTGTGTAGTAAATTCCAAGGAATTTTTGGAACCAATAAGTAAATTCAGAAAGTTTTCGTGATGCAAATAAGCATACAAAATCAATTGTATTTCTATATAGTAGACATAAATGCATGTCCATTGAAAGGAAAAGCATGATACTATTTACAAACATTCAAAAAATTTAAAACTTTGGTATAAATCTAACAAATCAAGCCAAGAATTTTTGTGCTAAAAAATACAAAATGCTGATGAAAGAAATCAAAGAAGTTCTGAAAAATTGAGACACACATTACCCCAAATTATATATAAGTACAACAAAGTTCCCACCAAAATCTCAGAAAGATTTCTTCTAAATATAGACAGGATTATTCTAAGATTTGTATGGATAGGAAAAAGATCTAGAGTAGCTAAAACAATTTTTAAAATGAAGAACAAAGTGGAAGGGATCAGTCTTCCTGTTTTCATGAGTTATGTACTTTATGTACATAATTATGTAGTTTATTATATACAATAATTTCTCCCTCTTTCTCTCTCTCTTGCTCTCTCTCATTATATACAGGGTTTAAAATGAGGTGGGGATGGAATACATATGGGTGTAACTATAAAAGGGCAACATGAGGTATCATTATAATGATGGAGTCATTCTGTATTTTGACTGTGACAGTGCCAATATCCTGCTTGTGATATTTTACTACAGTTTTGCAAGACATAACCACTGGGAGAACCTGTGTAATGACTAGACAGGATCTCCCTAATATTGCTTACAACTGCATGTGAATCTACAATTACCTCAAAATAAAAATTTTAATTTAATTTAAATATTCATGTAAAAATCTATTATGTGTTATTCATATGTTTGTAGTGAACAACCAGGCACGTAAATAGGATTTCTGAAAAAGTCAGGTTTGCAAAATGGAGAGAAGGTATCAAGAGTATCTGAGAAAAACAAAGGCAAGCTTCTAACATTGGACATGTGTGATATTTTCATCTATATACTTTCTTTAAGCAAATAAAGAGGAGGCTTTGTGCCCTATCCAATGATGATCCATCCACCTATATTTCTTTTAATGAGGTATTTGTTCTATATTTGGTTCCTCTTCTGATCTATGGATTCTTCCACATAGCCTGCAACCAGGATCAAGTATTATTTATTAAAAACATTTTGGCTAACTCCTGTTCCCTTCACAAAGGAGGAGAAATCATTTTTTTTTTTTTTTAATTATCCTTGGTGTTTTCACTTGCTCATCTTTATTCTACTGTAATTTCTTTGACTGAAGTCATGAATAAACTACTGATTATAAAACACAACCCATTCTTTTTGACCCACGTATATGCAGAATTTTACAAGACACATAATAATTTTTTTGCTATTTTTTTCACTCAACTTTCAATCAATTACCCCTAAATTCAATTAGTCATCAAATTCCATCAATTCTTCACATCTTTCTTTTATATTGCTCCCTCTCATTTTCAACTACTACTGAACTAATTTTAAACTAATCAGAACCTGAAATAATATGATTATTTGTTAACTGATCTTTTTAACACCAATATTACTGGTATATGCATCCTCTACATTTCAAACATAATCTACTATTTAAAAGGGAAAATTGATCATGTATGCTTCCGGTGTAATACCTTTCATTGTCTTTCCAGAGCATGGAAGAGATTATATATTATCTTTAGCATGGCAATTGCTGCTCTCCTTGCTTTGATTCCTCCCACCTACCTAACTTAATTTCTTGTAAATTGCTTTAAACTTCTGCTTTAAACAATACTAATCTCCTCGTAGATCTCTGACTCTCCTGATCATTTTCCTTCTTCTTACTCTTATCTTTGTGATGACCTACAAATAAACTATTTTCAAGTCTCAAGTTATCAGTCCCTTTCTGAAGTGCTCTCTTAATAGCCATCAATAAAATTAACACTTTCTTTCTAACATACAACTGACTTATGTGCTTAACCTTGACCGGGCCTGCTTTAGGCTTCATGACACAGGAAGAAATGGAATCCCAAACTATATAATTAGGATGAGGTGAAGATTTTCTTATTGGGTAGTGGATAGACCTTGAGTACTGACATGGCACCCTCCTCTACCAGTGGAACAAATGGCCATGAGACTGCTGCTCTATCTTCTCTAAGCTGGTAGGTTCCTCGCATCATACAGTAGCTCTCATCAGTGAACACAAGGCTTATCTCAATGAGCAAAGGCAAGGAACTGAAAGGAGAGTCATGTCTGTCACTTATCTATTGAAAACTTTGTATTTTTGGTTTGAAGATTTTTATCTTATACCAAGTAGAAGCTACTTAATCCTAGACAGGTTCATTCTTCATGCTTTTTAAAATAAAACATGACATTTTTTGTCTAGCCTAACTCATTTATAATTCTTCTATTACTACACTAATGAATCTCTTTTTCTTTTAAATTTTGTCATATCAGGATTTATTTCTTATTGTTCTATATTGTCAATTTGCTAAGAATAGAGACACTATGATATATTCAGGCATTCTAGGACATAGATCTCAAAAATACCAATGTGTTTCAGAGATTCTGAAAAACTAGTGTTTGCTCTTTGAGCGCTGAGATTTTATTTATTCAGTAATGTAAATATTTTAAAAATACATTACACTTTTACATACTTAATAAGCAAATGGAATTAATAAAATTTATTATTTCATTTATAAAATAGTCATAATTATGATTCCTAATTTTAATGGTGTGGTGCTATTCAACTATGCACTTAGAGGTTATTAAAATAAAAATCTCTGTCGGTGATACCAATCTATTGTAGATATTTCAAGGCATCTCCAATGTTTTCAAGAACTCCTGAATTGCTGAGGTTTAACTTGGCCTTTCATTGAATACCTCCAGGCTGTAGTTATTCATGATGTGTCTTTAAATTAAAAATATTTAATTTAAAATATATTTTTACATACAACCTCGAAAGACACATTCTATGTTACCATGTAGTTTAAATTCCTGTGTGTGGGGAACACATCAGTTGCATAAATGCATTTATTAATGTAAAATTTCAATAAATATAAAGCTCTGTGAAAGCACATACCAGTGATTTGCAGGAGAGTCAGGGAAGGCTTGTTGAAGTAAGAGATTTTTGAGCAAAGATCAAAAGTGTGAATGGGTGACATCTGGGAAGCAAGTGGATGGAAAGATAATTACAAAAACAGAGACTATCATGTGCAACTGTCCAGTGTCCAGTGGTGGGAAAGAGCATGGCAAATTTGAGTTATAACAGAGCATTGTGTTGGAATAGAACTTTAAGAGTCATATACATATGTTTTTAGTTCTATTATAAGAAACATAGAAATAGAAAGCCAAAAAAAGTCTTAAGTAGTGACAGTAGAAAGAAGTGATTAAGTTATCATTACATAAAAATCATATTGGCTGTACTATATGAAGGGAATTCTTTCTAAGGGGTAAGCATGGGTTCAATAGTAATGAAGCTAGTGAAGTAGTACAAGTGATAACCCATTGTAACAATGACTGTAGTTATGATATGGATTGAGAAATATATGTAACACAACATAAACCTATCTATAATTTATATGTGATTGTATATAACACATATAAATTGTTTTTCCGATCTATAAATTGAAAATTGCAGGAACACACTTTTAATTTCTTTAATAATTCACTTCTATTTTCTTCTACATCTTTTACTGCTAACTTCCAGATAATAAATATATTAGAAGTCACAATGCAAGATGGAATTATTAATGTATGTATTCTAATTAATCAATGTGTTGTAAAGAAAGATAAAAAATAGGCAAAGTTGCAAAAATGTCAAAAAGGGAATCAATTTCAAACAGCTAATAAAAGTTGAAAAAAGGCAAGGAATAAAAACATGGAGCAGAGTAATACACAAAATCTTAAGGCAAAAGATCAGTGAATCAATAACACCATAAAGTTGGTTGGAAAATAATTATTTCATTATTTTCCAAAAGTTGAATCTCCCTAGGAAAAACATCTACTGCTACACTATGAATGAAAAGTTAGAAGGCAGAGAAAATATAACATAAAATTTTGTTATGTTAGATTTATGTTTTAGCCTTAGACAGTTGTACAACAAACTTATTTCAGTTGGTTTGTGATTGTTGCATTTAATTAGCACAGATTTAAGATTTTATCTTATATCAAGAGTATCATTTAATTCTGCTAGATGGCAAATTTATCCCAGATTTTAGAAAAAAATCAACATACTTTTCTTATATTTGACTATCGCTGACCAATTATTTATGTCCACTAGTAAAGTGACTGTTATTAAATACTAGTAATCTCCATGCAAAGAATTTATTGCTTAATTTAACACTGAAACATTAGAAATACAACCTAAAATTAGACTCATTCTCTATAATGTAGAATCAACATCCACAAATAAAATAAGAAAACTTAAGGGAAATATTTAAATGTGATTTTTAAAAACTCGTTTTAAAAATAATTTATTACTGGGCATTATCTAAGAAGATGCTATGCTCAATATACAAGAAATGGAGAGGGAATATTTCAAGGAGGTATGTAATGCTGTTTTCCCCAAAAACTGAGGTCATTTGCCATTTTAAATTCATAAGTTAAAATCTTGATTTTTTCATAACATACTTTTTCATAAAGTATGTTATGAAAATAATAGTATAGATGTTTTAATACAGTATTATAATACTCTTCTTTTTTTTAAATGTATTTTTTATTTTTTCTAAAAGATTCTTAGATTATATAAAGTGTTACATTAAAAAAATGTAAGAGGTTCCCATATGCCCCACTCCCCACAGCTCCCACATTTCCCCACATTAACAACTTCTTTCATTAGTGTGGTACATTCATTGCAATTGATGAACACATTTTGGAGCATTGCCACTAAGCATGGATTATAGATTACATTGTAGTTTACACTCTCTTCCACACAATTCTGTAGGTTATGGAAGGATGTATAATGGCCTGTATCTGTCATTGCAATGTCATTCAGGACAATTCCAAGTCCTGAATATGCCCCCATGTTACACCTCTTTTTCCCTCTCCCTGCCTTCAGCACCTCCAGTGGCCACTGTCTTTACATCAATGATATAATTTCTTCCATTGCTATCATCACAATAAGTCTATAATAGAATACCAGTAAGCCTACTCTAGTCCATATTTTATTCTCCAATCTTGATGATTCTGGGATGGTGAGCATTTCACCTCTAATTGAGAGGGGACTTCAACCCCATATGGCTGATGGATGGGACTCTCTTGCTTGCAGTTGTAGACACTCTCAGTTCCTTGGTATGGTGGTTGTCAATCCTCACCTCCTTGTTAGTTGTCCTGGGTGAGTCCAATGAACTGGAGAGTAGGTGTTACAACTCTGCTGAGGCTCAGGGCTCTGCTGGCACATGGACAGCCCAAAGAATCAAGTTTCTTGGACATACACCTAACAACTCCAGTATCAAATATAGATTCAAATAGAAGGGACAGAAGAGGCATGTGTAGAGAAATCATGACTGAGTTCAAGTGTGTCACACTCGGGAACACAAACTCCAGTTGGACCCACTGGCAAGGCACCAAACTCCAGAGCTATCTGCCATTACCGTAGGACCTGGGTGTCTCCGGAGCCCTCAGGAATATCAAGGTTTGGGGTAGTATCTAATTAGGGAGTCTATGAGATCCTGCTGAGATGCATATAAGCATTACCTCTGGGATGACCTCCTGACTCACTTTGAAGTCTCTTAGCCATATAAACTCATTTGTCTGCCTTTCCCCTTTTTATTCAAGGTCTTTTTCCAGTTTCATTGCTAATTGGTGCTTGGTAGTAATCCCTCGGTGCCTGGGAGGCTAATCCCCAGGAGTCATGTCCCACACTGGGGGGAAAGTAATACATTTATATGCTGAGTTTGGCTTAGAAAGAGTCCACATTTGTGCAACATGGAGGCTTTCAGGAAGTAATTCTTAGGCACCCTACAACACTAGGCTAAGTTGCAATTTCAAGAGCAAAAGCTCGTAAGCATAGTCATCAATATCAAGGACCCATCAATGGACCATCCTTCTTCAGTAGTCATTGCTCCTGTACTCAGGGGGTTGTTGCTGTTCCATTGGAGACTGTGGCAGAATGCTCCAGGATGGGAAATCAAAATTCTTTCAGTTATTGTGTGAATCTCGACCCACTATGAAAATGCCCCATGAACATTTGAACACATTTGTATACCTTATATATATGCCCAGGTGAACTTCATTACTATTCAAATGTATCCCCCATCACTGATACCCCACACCAATGATCCTCCACTGCCACAGTTGTAACCCTTCTGCGATCCAAAACTTCTTAAAAAATGAAGCCAAGAATGTCGCTAAATAAAATTAATAGGAAAATGAAATAATGATTGTAGGTTTACACATAAGAAATAAAAATATATAATAATATAGAAAAACTAAAACTAAATAAAAATAGAGATATTGAAAAAATAATAAAACATATTTAAAATTTTTTTTAACATTTTGTCTTTCATCACAGTAATATCTGTTGTCCTGTATATGCAATGACATATTCTTCCATTTCTTCCCCGTTGTCTTACTTTTTTTCATTTTGTCTTCAAAGAAGTTTTAGGTCACAGTAAAGTCAAATACAGAATACAGGGGACTCCCATATACCTGGTATCCCCCCGCATTTCCCCCTTCCCATATTAATAACCTTTTTATATTTGGATGTTACATTTATTACAACTGATGTACAAATATTGAAACATAGCTATTAACCATGGTCAATGGTTTACATTATGGTTTACATTTTAGACCATACACTTTTATAAATTTTTGATGAAATTTAACATGACCTGTATCCATCATTGCAAGATCATACAGAACTCTTCCATTGCCCTCTACATATCCCCTCTTCCACCTATTATATTCCTCCCTCTGCCTCCCTTCAGGGCCCACAGCAACCACCAGGCTTCACTCCTGGAAGGACAAGTTTCATAGTTACTTGCAACAACGCTGAGAGCTTGACACAATGGTCTGTCCTAACTTATTAGGAACCACCCATGTTCTCAAGGGACACCCACTCTTCTGTCTGAGAACATATTGGGCTTCCACAAGATGGAAGTCCAACTCCTTCCCACTGATTATGTGGGTCTCCACCCACTGATACAACACACTATGACAAAATGGTCACTCACAAATTCTCTAGAATACTGCCCCAGGTACGTCCTGTCCCGAATGCCCGCCCCATGCAACACCCTACACCAGTAAGCCTTCCTTGTCATATTGCTAAAAGAGCTTTCCCAACATTGTAGTTTCAACCACATATCCACCAATCCCCAGTGTTCACCTGTTCATGCCCCCAGTCCTCCCCCCTGTTCCATGGTCCATCCAACCCACCCTGCCCACCCTCCCCCCCTTCAAACTTGCACTGCTTA
>JAQZBX010110045.1:0-10406 GCA_029593785.1 Cabassous unicinctus
CCCCCCCCCCCCAATGGTTCTCTCGTCTGTCTGCTCATTGCTTGCATGGCTTCTCCAGGGTGCACCAGGAACCGAACCCGGGACCTCCCAAATGGGAGATGAGTGCTCAATGGTCTGAGCCACATCCACTCCCTTGTTATTTGTTTTTGTTTTTAGGAGGCACCAGGAACCAAACCCAGGACCTCCCATGTGGGAAGCAAGTATTCAACCATTTGGGCCACATCTACTCCCATAAATCTCCTTTCAATTCTTGCAAACACATCAAGTATTGTACTAATTCCTTTTCCTCACTTTCTCCCAGAGTTCTTTGGCCTCTCCCAATCTAGCAGGTTGTCCTCAATGTTTGGTGGCCACCCACACCCAGGACCTCCATCACTACCATCTTAGGATTCTCTTTGCCTTTCTCATAGGTTTTAGCTCTTATTACCATGCCTTCTTCTTTCTTGGCTTACTCTTTCTTTCAGGATAAACAAATCTGCCAGTAGCTTCCTGAGAAAGGCCTCAAAGGAGGTACATTTACTGTGACTTTGCACGTTTGAAAATGTCTTCACTCCAATCTTTCTATAACTGATAGTTGGGCCATATGCAAACTTCTAAGTTGTAAGTAATTTTCCTAAAGTCATAGATTCAATGTCTTCTGACTTCCATTTTCACTGTTGAGAGGCCTGCATATATTCTGATCCTTGATCTTTGAATGTGGCCTGTCCTTTCTCTCTAGAAGGCTGTCTTTCCTTTGTCCTCAGTGTTCTGAAATGTCACCACAATGTGCCTTGGTATGGATCAATTTTCAAACATTGCAATGGGCCACCATGAGCCCATTTAATCTGGTAATTGATGTCACTGGTCATTTGGGAGGATTCTTTCTTTGATTTCTTTCATTTTGTTTTCTAGTTTAGGATCTTATATGTTTGGGTGTTAGATATCCTGAGCTGATTCTCAAGTATTCTTATATTTTCTCCTTATTTTCCATCTCTAGGTCTCTTTGCTCTACTTTCTTTAGGCAATTTCCTCAACTTTCTTCTCCAGTTTCTCTGCCTTTGTATTTTTAGTTTCCGAGATCTCTTAATTTTTTTTGTTTTCTGAATGTTCTATTTTTATACCATTTTTTTGTGCTTTTTTCTGGTTTTTTTTCACCCTGAACCATCTCTCTCACTTTCAAGCTTATGATTTCACAATCTTTAAATCATCTTGAATCTATGCTTACTGTGATATTAGTGTGTGATCCAGCTTTATTTTTCCTT
This sequence comes from Cabassous unicinctus, assembly GCA_029593785.1. NCBI lineage: Eukaryota > Metazoa > Chordata > Mammalia > Cingulata > Chlamyphoridae > Cabassous > Cabassous unicinctus. The sequence continues at coordinate 1,242 of JAQZBX010110045.1, forward strand.
ATGTAATGAATTGATTTCCCAACATATCTACCAAAGATACATTCTTTCACCATTGATTTGGAGGACCATCTTTATTATTTATGTTTCACCTCTGACCATCCCCACTTGTCTCCTGTAAATAGCCTCACATTCACACTTAGCTCTGATGTCTGACCTGCCTGCTTGTCTGTGGGTAGGGCTCTCCTCCTAGCTGTGATGTGTGTTGTCTCTACAACTGTCAACTTCTAGCCCTCTGTCTAAAAATGCCACCCGCCCTTCCACCTTCAACAGTGAATGTCCCTAATTCTCTCTTTCCAAAGAGAATTAGGCAAAAAAAGGATTCCCTACCTGCTGACAGTCCTTTAGAAAAAAACTATTAAGAAGAAATCACACTTTACTAGAAATTTCTTAGTTGAGAGAGTGCACAACTTAAATGGGAATTATGAAATTATATGCATTCATTTTCCAAGGACAGTATCGTATTTGATTCATAACTAGATGAGATTCTCAGAAATATATTCTGAAGAAATCTAGAGATGAATGTCTCGGGGTTCTACTCTAATATGTGCCTGACTATGGTGTTGTTATGGCAACAGGCTTGATTCCCCAAGAAGGCAATTACTCCATAACAGAAGAGGGATATTGATGAGTATGTGGCTTACTTCATGCCTATAATATTAAAGGCCCGACTTAAACACACTGGAATCAGTAGCAATAGTTTTATACCTAGAAGAGTGCACAGCCATTGCTGTACTACAGCCTGGGAACCATATACTTATTTTAATAGTAACTGATGCTTATTGATTACTGTGCACCAAGAACCTTGTGTACATTATGCCAAATATTCAGAATAAACTGCAAGAAGTAACCCCACTTTAGAGATAATCAACCTGAGACTCACAGGGGCCAGATATCATATAAGAACAAGGGTTTGAATCCTGATCTCACTCCAAAGCCCATCATTTTCCACTAACCATGACATCATTGCCTATTGTACCATTAAATCTCAAAAATAGACTCTCACCTTCTGGTCATTTCATGAGTGTGTTGTGCCTTCCTGGCAGGTCGCCGTGCAGCGCTGCCTGTCGGGCAAGGATATGTCTCATGTGAAGGCCGCCTGCATCATGTGTGGGTACCTGAAGCTGCTGCCCATGTTCCTCATGGTGATGCCTGGGATGATCAGCCGCATCCTGTACACAGGTAAGTCCTGAATGCACATGTCCTCTCCTTTTCATGCTTGAATTCTGAGAAGTGTCTTCAAGGTGTGGTGAAATCTTGATAAACTAAGAGAAAGAAAACAGATGAAGGTAAAATCAGAATTTCAGGTTGAGGGAAAAATTATGTACAGGCAGGAAAACTTTGTGTATTTGTGTATTTGACCCTCTTTCTCTTAGCTCTTCCATGGTGCTGGCCTGTCTCCTGTAGGTGTTTAAGTCTGTGAGTCCTGATTTGGTGAGTGGCCTGGATTTAGGCAAGTCTAGAGGATAAGGCAGAAGGGTACTAGAGAATGAGGTAGATTTGAGTGAGCTGTGGAGGTTGAGACCTGTGGCATCTCTGACTGAGAAGATCCTTTGAGATGTATCACCACTTCTTTATGGTCCCTTGGATGACTAGAGAACTATACTAGCTTTCATTGGTTTGGAACCGGGTCGATGGGGCACTTTAATATCTGAGTCAGCTGAAGGTAAGTACTAGTGTTGAAAAATCTTCCTAAAAATAAAATTTCTTTCTTTATTATGAAGAGTGAAGGAAATATGATCAAACATTTCTTGGTCAATCAAAGCCTCTGGTTATTATAGAGACAATTCATCAAATAATCCTGAATCCACTTGATGTGTTTGCACCTGGGCGTCATCTTTATTTGGGTGAAATAACAACAACGTGTAGTTTATAACAGTAAAGAATGAATAGATATTCAACAAGCAGGGAATGGCTAAAGAAATTATTGTATACCTCCTTTATGGAAAATTGCTCTCTAGAGAGTGAAGACTATCTCAAAACTTGGGAAACGACAAAGTTACTATGTTAAATAGAAAAAGCAAGCTACAAACTTTTGTCTCAGTAATTATTGGGGTTATGCAAAAAAGACATTTCTCTGTGATAATTGATTCGAACAGAATTTTTTAAATGAAAAGAAGCAGATATGCTAAGATGTTGGTATTCTGGGTGATTCTTTATCAAATTTTACTATCTGATTTTATAATAATGTTTATGCAAAAAAAAAAAATCACCAACATATTGTGTTTTTATCTATGGAGTTTGGTGTTTCCGGGAGAAATTTATTCTCCTAATGCTTTTCTGGGGGATGGTATCAACTCCTTCTATCTCTAGAATGCTCTACCTGGGCCACATCCCTAGGAAAAGCCCTACCCCTAGGTCAGTGTAAAGGGAGCTACAAGTGTGAAAGGGGGTCAGATCTGTGGTATTAACACTCAGCAATGAAAATTCAAATTTGAGTTTCCAAGCTCTAGACAGATATCTTTTTCTCCTGTGAACCTACACCTTGTCTCTTTGTCCAGTGGCTATGGGTTGTTGTTTGGGCCATCTCTCTGGACTCACCTCTGAATTCCTCTTCAGATAGAGTGGCATGTGTTGTACCTTCCGAATGTATGAAACACTGTGGTACTGAAGTCGGCTGCACTAATTATGCCTACGCAACGCTGGTGCTAGAGTTGATGCCTGATGGTAAGAAAACATCAAAGCTGGGACTGCCTCAGAGGCCTGCCCTGTAGATGGGCCATTAGGGAAGGTGATGATAAATCCTTGCTTAGTCTTACTTCCATTAGTTTCAATTCAATTTATCAGACATTTCTTGAGCACCTTCCGTAGGTTGTCAGCCCTGAGTTAGGCCCAGGGAATACAGAGATAAACCAGATACTGTTCCTGTTAGAAGAATTCTTATTCCTTCATATTTAAGACTGTCTTCCAAGCCAGTCAAGAATACTTTAATGTAATTTTAATTGTCAATAATAGAGTTCCAAAGCCATAAACTTATAAACTCAAAAGACTAGAGATCATCTTTAGATCAATGATACCCAATTCATAGATCTCAATCTATTCAATATACAACTACTTACTGTGTGCCTATTATGTGCCAGCCACTGCCTTGGTGCGTGAGAAAATGCAAGTGAAGTAGGCACGAAATCCTCAGCTTCCTGGGAGCTCACTTCTAGTTTTGTGAGATAAAAAATGAACCACACACATATTTAAAAAGTAAATTAGGTAGGATGTTAGAAGGTCATAATTGCTGTGATGTAAAGAAACAGAGCAGGGTACAGGCTTGGGAATGAGCTAGTGATCTTGGACCTTAGGGTCATCAAAGGTTGGCTAAGACTTCTGTTACCATCCTTCTCCTTGACACACATAAGCATTTGCAGGAGGAAGAGAACATGACCCACAAGTGATATCATCCATCCAACCCCATTCTACATCCTGTCTTAAGAAGTTTAGAGGCATCACTAACTGATAGAGAAAAGTAGAGAAAGAAGCTGCCACGATGTCTCAAAACCCTCAGCTTTGCCCCACCAAAGCCTTCTTCAGCAGAACCTGTTACTAGACTTCTTCCTCCTCAGTTACCACAGGTCTTCAGGAAACCAATAGTTCCTCCCCAAAGAAAGGTAGCACTGAAGTGTTTCCTCTCTTCCAAAATTAGGTTCCAGCAAATGATGTCTAGGTTTATATTTAGAACTAATTCTTTACTGGATTATTCTCAAAACACGAGGAAATATGCATAATACTGTCCATGATGACATCTGTTGTTGGACACATCAATTTGTTAATGTTCCATTACACTTTTATCTTGCAACGACTCTCTGATTTTCCAAGACAGTCGTGGATCACAGCATGGCATCTAGCCCCTAACCAGTGCTTGCACCCTCTTGTGGTCCCAGGACTGAGAGGCCTGATGCTGTCCGTCATGTTAGCCTCTCTCATGAGCTCCCTGACCTCCATCTTCAACAGCGCCAGCACCCTCTTCACCATGGACCTCTATACCAAGATCCGGAAGCAGGCATCAGAGAGAGAGCTCCTTATAGCTGGACGGTAAGAACCCTGGTTTCTGCCTGAAATTTCTCTGGAAAAGTACAAATGAAGGTGCGAACTAAATCCCCCTCACCTTTGATTCCAGTGAAATCGGTCACAGAGTTCTAGAGTGAGGGATTCGGCATTAAAAAACATTTCAATCCACTTGATCTTTTTTCCAGAAAGAAAAATTGGGGCCATACTTTTAAATGAAATAGTTACTTTTATAAACTTTCAAATGCTGGTTGTCTCTTATCTCTGACAGTCACGTGCTCGGTGTGTTTGAGGACAGCCATGAGTGAGGCTGGCATCTGGGGAGCAAGTGGCAGTGATAAGAAACAAGGTCAGAAAGGAAGCCGGAGACCATAACAAGACTTTGGAGTTTAGTCTACATGTGATAAAAAGTAATTGAATCTAAAAGAGCCTGGGAGGGGCATGATTTCATCTCTGATGATGATAACAATAAGGATAGTAGAGGTTATTTATGGAAGCCTTACTGGGTTAAGGCTAAGACTTTGTGGTAACATTTAGTTACCGGAAGTTGCAGAAGTTTTCTAAGTTTTGTGAGATGCTTGTGCCATGGTCTCCTGCCCAAATGCTTGCTCCCCTCTTCTCCCACCACCTCTCTATTTCAGGTGGGCACAGGGAAATGCTGGCCTTTTATGGATAGTCTAGTAAATTATGCTTGTTTGCTTATTCACACAAACACCACAGAGTGCTGTGAGATTTAGAAAGGTGAACAAGCCATGCCCTCCTGGACGCCAGGAGCCTCTGATAATTTTCTTACCACTTACCAATAATTCAACCACAATTCCTTCGACCTGCCTGAGGACTCATGTAGTAAAACACACAAAGTGGTATTACTTGTCAATTCACTCAGCATTCAGGGATAGAAGCTGTTTTAATTCTAACCTATGCAAACTGACTTAGTATCCTTCAAACTGGGATAAAAAAAAATCAGAATCTGCTTTCTTTATCAAACAAATGATTACTTATTAAAAGAAACAGTGTTGTGTGTTTATTTCTAATCAGTATATTATGCGCATTGCCTTAGAGATTGATCAATCAATTGCTGACATTTAAACTGTTTTTATGAAAAGATATCACATGGATGAAGATAGGACTAAGTACAAAGAAGCAGTTGATTTATCAGCATTTTACTAACTGAATATTATTAAACATGCATGGGTTCATGTTAGGACCAGGAGCTTGATTTTATTTGAGAAAACCAATGAATAGCCACAAGACTGAATGAAGGAACAAAACCCCAATTGAGGTTCCAATATTTTTGCTTAAAATTTAAATATTTTGTTTTCCTTCCAGGTTATTCATCATTCTATTAATTGTCACCAGCATTTTGTGGGTCCCTTTTGTACAGCTATCTCAAAATGGGCAACTTTTCCATTACATAGAATCAATTTCTAGCTACCTTGGATCTCCAATTTCAGCTGTCTTCCTGCTTGCCATTTTCTGTAAAAGAGTCAATGAACAGGTAGGTTAATTGGGGGAAAAAATTTCCCCTGCTGAAATGAGAAAAAATTGTTTTATTTCATTGGGGTATAAAAAATGCCTCCTTTCACACTAATTATGTATCTCAAAGCTTCATCTCAATTTCAGGTGCAGCCAGCCACAATTCTTGATGCTCCCTGAAGTGTATAAATATATAATGCACATTCATAGTATAGTTTTATACTTCTTGTGAAACACTATGTGTACAGTGCTAAAGAACACAGGTTTTGGAGTCAGACTACCAGGGCCCAATCCTGACTTTGCCACTTAATAGTATGTGATCTTTAGCAAATGACTCTATTCTTTGTGCTCCAGTTTCCCTATATGTAAAGTGAAGAGAATAATAGTAAATCCCTTATGGAGTTGTTCTGAGGCCAAATAAAATACGTAAAGTTCTTTTTAAAAAGACCTGGCATACTAATAAGAGTTCAAAATATGTTCATTGCTTTTACGATATATATAATTGATCAATTGTAATCGACCATATAAATCTAATCCCTTAATTGTTCCTAGGTGTTAGCCTTATTATTTTAATTTTCAGATAAGGAACAGGAATAGAGAGGTTACTATGCCTATGCCTTGCACAATTACTTAATATTAGTAAATGGGGTAACTGGGATTCAAACTCAGGTCTTCATCCATAGTTCATTCTCCTCACCTCAATGCAATACTGTTTTCCTTAAATATAACACCTATGACAGGGAAACAGGAGCATATCCCCCCTCCCCCACCAACTTTTCAGAGAAAATAAATGCTTTTGAGTGTCAAAAATAGAACTGTCAAACCTATGTAATGTCTGTTTTGTAAATTGTGTAACACAAATCAGTTCTGTTTATTCTACAAATTGAATCATAATTTAAAAAATCTAAATGTAAACGAAAAGTCAAGGAAAATATTCAACTTGGGAGGTTTTATTAGTCTCCTGGAAATTGGAGAATCAACAGTGAGTGCAATGACGTTTCATAGAGAGTAACAGCTTACTACTAAACACACGTATTTGGAGCTTTCCTGGTTTGGTAATCTTGTGCCTAAGATTAGCCATTTGTTTGGTCCTTAGAACAAGAAAGCAGGCAGTGTGGTAATTATATCTGCTCATCTTATCTAAAACTGATTTTGTTCTGGTTTCTTTTGCAGGGAGCCTTCTGGGGTCTAATCATTGGCCTTGTAGTTGGCCTTATTCGGATGATAGCAGAGTTTGCCTATGGGACAGGGAATTGCTTGACTGCTAGTAACTGCCCCAAGATTATCTGTGGAGTGCACTATCTGTACTTTGCCATCATTCTCTTTTTTATGACTATCCTGATCATCCTGGGAATCTCCCTGGTAACCAAACCCATTCCTGATGAACATGTGAGTAATGAGTAATGGACTTGTGCTCATTTTTTTAAAGAACAGTTCTTTGTCTTCTGATGCTGCAACTGGTCTACAAGTCACAGGCCTATGGAATCATAGCACTACATACCACTAGAGCTAGAAGGAACCTAAGAGATTTTCATTCAGTCATTCAACCAAACAACACTTTGCACCTAATGTGTGCAAAGTCCCAGGAATTACGATATAAGGGATTAGGAAATAGGCTTCATCCTCAAAAATCCTTACAATGCAGTTGCAAGGTAAATTACACCATCATTATAGGATAGCAGGAAGAGATTAATTGCTGTTGCCTAAAAGACTGAGAAAGACTTCACAGAATGTCATCTGGGCTGGGCCTGTTTGGGGCAAATAGGATTTCATATCCTGCCTAAAGTGGAGCACAGAGATGAAAAAGCACATGGTACCAAAGAGCAAGTAAAAGAAAAATAGAACAATGAGATGCATTTGTTGCCTTTCAGAATGGGAAAAAAAAAGTTTATTATGATTAATGTCCAATGTTGTTGAGGATGTGTGGAAATGCCCACTCTCCAAAACTGTCGGTGAGTTATGAATTTGTAGGAAGGCAATTTGTCAGTATTAGCAATTTTTTAATTTTCATACCATATGAGCCAGCAATTCTACTTATAAACATCTATTGTGTGATAATACTTTTATAAGTAAGATATATATATATTTCAGCAAGGTTTCTAATAGAAATGGGCACCAACTACATTTTCATCACTAGAGGAATAGGTACACAAATAATAATAGACTATTATGCAGCATGAAGGAACTCTATTGCTGGCTTTGAAAAACTGCCCATGCTATGCTTAAGTACAAAAGTAGAAAAGTAGAAAAAAAAGCACTTGAAGAATATTATTACTTTTGGAAAATAAAATACATGTAGATATATATATAGATGCTTGTCAATGCATAGAGAAACTTCTTAAAGCACACACTTCTGAAACTGTGAACAATAGTTATCTCTGGGGGAAATACTATAAGGGGCCAAAAAATACTAAACATTTTTAAAATATAGGTATTTCTTTATATTCTAATATTGTTTACATTTAGCATTAACATGTATAACTTTTATGATTCATAATCTTCACTTCATATTTATTTGCATATTTCTTTGGGGAGAGCCCAGCTGATTATGTGTGGATGGGGAAACCTGAGGTCCAGGGTGGTTCAAATAGCTTTACCAAGGACAAGGACATGCCACTAGACCTCAAGACTAAATATTTATGCTGGGTATTGGGAGTTGAACTGAATAAAAGAAGATTAGAAAAAATATCATAGTTTTCAAAGAAATAAATCTAAATGGTAAACTCTTTTATGCCATAGAAATAACTAATTTATTATTTGGTTTAAGAAAAAAATTGTCTGCAGGACAAGTAAGACCATTTATTTAATTTATATTTATGTTTCATTAATACACTGTGAATTGTAAACTTTCAAAACGGACTGATAAGTATTTCAGAGAAAGTCACGGATCGTGTTGTGGAACCAATCTTGCAGTGTAGAAGAAAGAAATCCCAGGATGATAGATTTTCAGCAGGATTAGAACGTACCTGGTCCAAATTAGAAAAGAAACTCAAGGAACCCCAGGAAGAGAAATTTTACAAAGAAAGCAGATTTAGTATATGAGACACTAGGATTTAGAGGCTTAAGAAGTTATGGTTAATAACCTTAGTGATAAGAAAGCATATGCTTCTCGTGCCAGCTTTCTTATTTGAGAAAGCCAATTACAAATTCTAGTCAAAGAAATCTTTTCAAGAAAGTCACGGCCAAATATGAGGTCAAATAAAATAAGGTATGACTTTGTGCATATGATGGAGTGCAAATTTAAAAACCCCGGATACTGTCACAATTTCCTTACAATGACCCAGGGCTGACATTATTCATTGGGTCCAATCGCATGTCTTGGGTCTGTGGCCAAAAAAGAAAATAGTTACATAATCATAATAGCATGAGTGCTATTTATTTTCAATTTTCATCAACTGACAGGCAAAGAATAGAAATCTTAATTATATTTACAGGAAAGTTAAAATTTTATAAAAACTTCATTTAAAAACCATGGAAGAGGGAGCGGATGTAGCTCAAGTGGTTGAGCGCCTGCTTCCCACATATGAGGTTTCAGGTTCAATGATCCCTGGTACCTTCTAAAAACCAAACAAACAAACAATTGAAAAAAACAACTCAGGGGAGCTGGGGTAGCTTAGTGATTGAGCGCCGCCTTCCCACATACAAGGTCCTGGTTTCAATCCCCAGCCCAAGAACTTAAAAAAAAAAAAAAATCTT
>JAQZBX010110046.1:0-10406 GCA_029593785.1 Cabassous unicinctus
GGAAAAAGGCAAGCCTTCCATTCTAAATACCCTGGAGCTGTTAATGCAGTTATTTCCAGGTTGACATATTTTTGTGTGGGCATGACAGTGGCACCAACCATCGACATTAATCCTTAACATTCCACAGAACCATTTCAAGTTTATTATGAGCTTCAAAGCCTCCTCATCCCAAGAGAATATCAAGTTTAAGCATGTCATTTTCCCATAGTCATAGTTAGCTTTCTTTATACGAAAAGTACCTTTCCATAGGCTGCTTTTCTATAGGTGACTGTTGACGTTAGTTCTCTGTTTAGTATAGAGTCATTTTTCTGACCCATTGTTGCTGCCTTCTTGAACTCTCTAGATCCACCCTGTTGGCAGTGGATGGAAACTACCCCAATAAAGGCAGTACTCACCACAATCTGTTTAAAGCTCTGAGACAAAGTCAACATTAAGGTTGGCTTAATTTGTAATTCTCATGTCATTGATCCTGTTTTACACATTCGGAGTTGAGTTTTCATAACAGTCCTAAAAAATATACCAAAGGAAAAAAAAACCGTGTAAATTTTCAGATGCTGTCCTAGTATTTGGGACTCTCTACGCCCTGGAAGGTTAATGATTTGGGAAACTATGGACTGCTCAGCCCAGTATCATATGATATACTGCTTCCCCTCTTAGGGAAGGGAACTCATTTCCTGAATGTGTCTACCCTTTTGGAGGCTCCTGGTCTTCAGCTCCTCAGTTAATAAACCGTCCCTGTCTAGGCCTTGCATTGCAGAGATAGAACTTGACGGACTAGTCAACATTGCAAAGGTCACCCTAAAGCTATTGGCAGAATGTACTACCCTTTGTTGCTCAGTGATGATAATGCTACAGCAGCAGTTAATTGGATACATTATAGACGGAGTTACTTTTTCAGAATGCCAAATTATCTATTTACATCTTTTAAATAACTGTTAGAATGCCCACTCACAAGCTGTCTGAAGTGTATTTTCAAAAGAGATATTAATGATATTTGAAATATCAGGGCTTTGGCCACAGGAGGGATAATCTATGCAGAGTGTGTCCCCATTTTGTAGTTTTGCTTTCATGAAAATCCTTTCAAATTATACTCATCCTTTACAATTTTCCTGTTGTCTGAAACCTAGTGATGTTCCCACAAATTTGAAAATTCAAGGTATTAGTTCAACAATACTTAAAATCATATTATGAATTGCTTTTTAAAGGAAAAAGAGACTTTATAAAGCCTCATTTCTTTCCATATTATTTCCCATAAATATAAAATGTTCAATTTTTTGTTTTAGGTTATAACTTTACACATAGTGAAAATGTGGGTTTCATCATTTTCATATCTACTTCACAATTTACTTACTGAAATACTCCTTTATTGTAAGAATTAATAAACGATCACCCTACTTATTTGAGGCAGGGACATTCCACTACACTGGAAATAGTTTTGCATTTTCATGTAATTCCAGCAAATTGTAAGCTTAAATTGATTTTTTTTGTGGTATCAGTACAGTCTTTTATATAATTTTTATACATAGGTAGAATTTTTGTTTTATTTCTCACTAAAATAAAAACAAGATCCAAAGTGCAAGGTGTTTGTAACTTTCACTAATTATTTTCACTTATCAATGCACTTTGGACTAATTACTTTCCCAAATGTGTGATTTGCCAGGTGCTTTCCCTCCCCTGCTTTTGTTTTCCCCTGATTGGATTGGGTAAGCAATACAGGCATTTCAAATGACTTCTTTGGTCTCAAAATAAGTGAAGAAGCAGGGAAATCCCTTTAATTTACCATTTAGTATCTTTGAATAGAGCAGATTCTGTCCTGCCTTCCTTTCATGCATCCCTTCACTTGTTTCTTACTGAGCTAGATAAGCACATCGAAAGCAGAATATATTCCCTGTCAGTACAAAATAATGGAATGAAATCAGTGTTCAAATAATTTTTGTTGCAGTTAATTCAACAGCCAGAGGGAACTGAACAGAATAGTTGAAATAGAATGGTGAGCATTAAGTTCAGACACTGAACAATATTTAACAACAAAGTATAGTAGTGAGTTTTGTATTATAGGTTCTTCATGACCTGAATATTTGTTGAAAGGACTTTATTCTTTTTAACATAATGGTATATTTATCTTAGAATAATAATCATTTCAGGCTGTTCATTTTTTCTAGTTGACCCATTCTCCGGACCTTAAAATTTTTTTTAAGTGGATGTAAATTCCATTTTAATTAGACCAGTGCAATCTAATACTGCAGCCTGCCAGGAATGGAAGAAACATGCTGGAAGTTAATACAGCCCAAATCAACCATAGCCAGATAATTCCCCTGATCTTTGTAACAACCCCGTTCCCCACCTCCACAATTAAATGACCCTGTTGTGCTGGAGATTCAACAAGACATTTAAGGTTCATTTAAAAAAATGATCATCCTTTACAGGATTCTTTGCCATTGCATTTCTCTTTCTTCCCCTTGCCACACAGCTGTCACTGGTATAGGAGAAAGATTGGGGGGAGGGGTGGAGGAGGAAGCCCTGTTCAAATCGTGTCACGTAGCACTAATTCATCTGCTCTCATTAGAGGGAGCGAGGGACAGCAGTGATGGCCAAGAGCTGCACTCCACACATGACACGCGAACAGTTTGGGGAATAGAAAATTGCTTTCTCAGGAAGCCCAGCCAATTAAGGACTTGACCATATTGAATGTCAAGTGTTAATTTAGGTTTTTCTTCATTTTCCCAGTAGTAATGCGGGTCCTGTGATGAGCAAATACATGTCAAGTAAAAGTTGATTGCATGAAGGACCTGGGTATTATATGTCACTGACAAGTCACAAATGTACTGAAGTCTTTTAACCCCTTAGGTGAGTATGGTGGGGGAGGGAAAGGGAAGAAGGGGATTAAGGGTACTATAATGATAAAAATAGATAGTTTGTGTGGGGGGTCACTTGGATGGGACAGACAGGAATGGTAATTCATGCAGATACCTGAGATAGGGCAAATCCCTTGAAAAGCATACATATATATGATTCTTTACCATTGCATACACACTGCCCAGCGTATTTATTCTGTCTCCTAAAATTTTATGAAAAGGGGAAAATTGCATACTCTATGGTCTTGGACCAAGAAATTCTTTATTAATTATCTCCTTTCACAGAAATAAAACATTCATTAAATATACTATTTTGGACATTTTGGCCCTTTGGCTCAGTGTAGCTGTAACAGTTTCTGGCCATTTATAATTTCAGTTTCTAATCAAATATTCATTTTAAAATATTGACCCCATGTAATAGCATGTCATAGAAAGGGTGCAACTTAAGACTGAAAGAACATTTGTTTTTTGTCTTGAGTATCAGTAAGGTGGTATTTAGCCAATAGAAATGAGCAGAAGGTCCATCTTTATCTTTCATTGCTTTTTGTTCCCAGTTATGGAAAAGAAGAGGTTCAAGCTTCAGGGAGTGAAGTAATTTTGACTTTTTTTTTTTTTTTTTTTTAAAGAATTTTAAATGTTGAACTTTGACAAAATACAAAACAGAACTAAATATTGAACTTTGTGCTCATGTATAGCATCTCCTTTACATTCGTCAGCATTCGTTTACATATGAATATCCTGGATATAAGAGAATGTCTGTTTCTGTTGAAGTTGTACAACTAGCAAATAAAAATGCCCCCTAGTTTCAAGTAGTGTGATGTGTAGGAGTCTTAAAGTGAACCTCGGAACGCTCGCTCAGTTTGATTGTTTTTTTCTGTATATATAGAAACACTTTGCCCCTTCATGTCTTTGACGATGTAATCTTAATTAAAATACTTTCATGAAACTCGCTGTCTTCTATTTATCCCAAAATTATAACACTTGCCTTTGTGTATTGACAGTGCTTACACCTTGAAAACTTAACTCTGATAATGCCTTAATTTTGGCAGCAGAAATGGTTAACAGATTTTGCCTCTCCTTTTCTGTCTCCTCCTCCCTCAAAGTTGGAATATATTCTTTCATTATGTTAAAAGCTAACCAAATTTGCATTGCGGAGCAATTAAGAAACAATTCCAATAATTTAATGTTTAATAGGTTTTTCTTAAGAAACAATCCCACTAATTAGGCTCCTGATTGTTGGGATGGAATATTATCAATTCTTTAACAGCTCCTCTCCCTGTCTAAAAAATAAGCTTAGCTTTTTCTCCCCTTCCTATTTTGATAAGCTGTATCTATAGAACTCCAGTGGCATTGTGAGTCCTGTTTAATTACAATCCAATTGTCAGCAGCTGCTCTTCTGCTGGGTGTGCTGAGAGACTTAAGTAAGTTTCCGTAAAGTAAATTCTGATGATGGCAGCTCGGGTTGCTGATTCAAGTTATTCCTTCTCTTCTGTGTCACTTTTGACGGATGGTACCTAATGTAATCAACCACAGGCCAAGAAAGCCTTTTATAGTAACTGGACCAAGGGTTCCCCTCCTCCCTTGAACGCCCCCTAAGATTTTCACTCCTCCCTGCCACCCCCACCAATACTTCAACCCAAATAGGAAAGCGAAAAGAACAGCCATACTACCTAAGACAGGCTTTTCCTAAACCTCCCTTTCCCAATGGTGAAACTGAAGCTGCCTCCTTGGCGTTGTGTTTTTGATAAATTTAAGAAGTCAAATCGCTGACACAGATAGATAATCCAAGTGTATAGGGTGAAGAGTTATAAATTAACACATTATTCCCTCTTAATGTGAAATACTTGAGAATGCATTTTCTCAGTCCCCTGACATCTACCCAGTGAGGGCTCGCATTGTACTTTTCAAGTGGCATTGATTTGTTAAAGCGCTGAATTAGCATCTCCGGCCAGCTGCCTTGATCTACTGTTGTGTCGTGGGGCTCCAATTCCTTCTCTCTCCCCCAGCCATCCTTTTTTTTTTTTTTTTTTTCCCCTTGAACCTCCTTTTCCAGGCTCCTTTCCATTTCCTTCTTCTCCATCTCATTCTTATTATCCTTTTCTCCTGTCCCCTCCTTTCCTGTTGCTTGCTTTTCTTTCTGTCTCGTTTTCTTCCCATACCATCTCTTCCCTTTTGTCCATACCTCTCCTTTACTTTCTTATCTCTGCTTCTGCGATTTTGGCCTCACTCAGAGTTAGTAAGTTAATTGCACAGGCCAGGGTGGGGGATTTAGCCAACTTTATGGCTCCAAATGGACTCTTGTAGAGATAAACATACGTGTGTATGTTTATGTGCTTTTTGTAATAGAAGTTGTTGAGAAAAATCTCACCTGTTTTTGCTTTCTAGAAAATAAAGGTAACTTGCAATATTTTTAAAGTTATGCTTCTAAATGTCTTAATACAGTAAGGTTTTCTTTTGGTTAGAGTAAAATGGAAATCACTGATGATTATCATAGATTGGATTATCTCACATGTATCCACTAAAATACGTTATTATTTCTGCAAAACTTTAGGATTTTAGAATTTTTCACATTTCAGAGAACTTAGGGATATGAATTGCTTTCTCTAGCAGTTTTATATTGTTCTGATTCATTTATTTGTGTTGTATAATTTCATATAATTTTTTCATTGTGGTTTTTGTAGCATGCTACCATTTCCTAATATGTTATGCATTACTGTGCCTTAGCAGTGAATAATTAGATTATAAAATTAGTTGACAATTTGTTTAGAATAAAATGTGATTAGTTATAAGTTCTATAGTGATGACTCTCAAAGTTCTAAGGGTCTGAGGAAGGAAATGCATTGCAATGGAAAGAGTTTAAGGTTTTACGTGTGCAGGATTAACAGACATTCACTTTTTCCTTTCTTTAGATATTGGCCCAATATACTCTGTGATTAATTTGATATAAGCAGAAAAGTGTTTCTGTCTGAATTAAATAGAAATCATCTTCTATAATTTTAATCTTATGGCTTCATATGGTCCTGTCTTTAATTTTATGAGTTTCCCCACTAATAACATAAAAATTGAGATTTAAACATATACATTGATCTGTATGTTTGTGTTTTACATAGATTAAAGTGTCGGTTTGATTTCAGCATTTTCATTTTGCCATGGAAATAGTTCATATAGGTTTTGATAACCTTTGCTTCTGTGGTGGGTTAATTTGTTTTTCTTCTCCCCCAGGAAGTAAAATAGAATTCTTCTTAAAATTAATTAATTGCTGGTCTCCTCTCTAGACTTAGCATACTTTAGCCAAGGTGAAGGGAGTACAATGACTTTTTAAAGGCATGGTAATGTCTGTTTAAAGAAAAGAGAAAAAAGACTTTTAACTGGGGCTTATTAATTCCTGCTACTAAGGAGAAAAAAATTACGCTAAAGAAGGTAATTTGGTTTTATTTTATGTGTGCATGTTAACTTGTTTAAAGATCATTATTTTGTATTTTAGGGTATTCTTTTAGATGAAGTAAGATGTTCTTTATTTGTTATTGGGAAGGGACATGGCCTTACCCTAGGAGACTGAAGATGAAACCTTCTACCTTCTGCAGGGCTTCAGTTCAGGGTCTGGTTAAGAAGGAGGGACTTACTGCTTTTTGGAATTGACTGTGGCAACAATAGAGAGAAGGAGTATTAGGAAAAAGTTGAAAGTGAAAGTGACCCATATGAAAATAGTTAAGAATGATTAGGGGAAAAAAAACAACCAAAAAAACTGGAAGGCATAATGTAGTAGGAAAGAAGTTGAGGGGTAAGTAAGGGATGTTTCGGGCCTTGGGGTATGATAAATGGCAACTTAAGAAGAAATCAATACTGTTATGATCAGTTATATAAGGAGCTACTTTGCCATCACAGCCACCTTTTAAAAAACTTTTAAAGTGATTTTAATTTTTCATTTGGTGTATATATGTTTTCCTTGTTTATTAGTTTGTTAATTATGTTACTGGGAAGCTAGAAATCTGTTCACAAATAATACTTGATGAATCCAGGTATTTTGATCTAATACTGTTGCTTATTTATTTATTTATTTATTTATTTTTAAAGATTTATTTATTTTATTTTATTTATCCCCTCCTTGCTGCTTGTGCTGCTGTGTCCATTCGCTGGTGTCTTCTCTGTGTCTGCTTATCTCCCCCTTGCTGTGAGGTCTTGCCGCATCAGCCCATGGCGCCATGCAAGCCGGCCTGCCCTCACAAGGAGGCGCTGGGAAGCGAACCCGGGGCCTCTCATATGGTAAACGGGTGCTCTATCCATTGCGCCACACCCGCTTCCTGCCATGAGGTTGCTGCATCAGCCCACCGCACCGCTCAGGCCAGCGTGCCCTCACAAGGAGGCCTCGGGATGGGAACCCGGGCCTCCCATATGGTAAACGGGGGCTCTATCAACTGAGCCACACCCGCTTCCCTGCTTATTTATTTTGTGATGGTACTTTATCCACATGAAATGCTTAAGTGTAGATGTTTTAGTATTCACCACCTTGGAGTTTTTCTCTTAGATTCTCAGGAGAAATCAGAATTATTTCTGTTTTTGTATTTTGTAAGTCTAAATTAAATGTCACTTAAATGCAAAAGAACTGGCAGCTTTGATAAGTAGTCCCCAAAGTAACCCAGTTTATCAGTAATCATAACCTAATAAAGAATGCAATGTAAGGTTTGTTTAAAGAAAAAAGTCCAAAACTGACAAAGAATGGCGGTCGGGAACCACATCAGTATACAACTCAAGGAGAAAGCATCCCTGCACTCACACACGAGACTTTCAATAGTTGCAATAATAATACTAAGAAAGAATGCTTGGCACCAGCCCAGGTGCCCGTTGAGAGGGAGCAGGTAATGGCTTGCACAGTGTGTAGCTCTGCACAAGTTCCAGGGTGACACATGCCTCAAAAGCCGGTCACAATGCGAGGGGTCAGGGGTCATGTTCAAGAGCAGGGTGTTGCTGGATAAGGCTGAGGAAGCAGAGGTGGCCTTCTGTGCTCAGTGTGTGGGTCTGTATACTCTTTTCCCGTCAAAGCTGGCCCAGTGCAGCCAAAAAAGCGGTTCCTTGGCAGGGTTTAATGGCAGGATGATGTAGTCTGTTGTGACTAGTGCATTCCTTTCAGGTTAAACTAGGGAAATGGCATTGTGTTAAAATTCCAAGTCGCATGAATGTTTTATTGCCACAAGTGCATTTAGCCCTCTAGGGGAGTGTGTGTGGCAGCGAATGGGGGTGGGGGCGGTGACTTAGCGACTCAGGAACTATCTGAAGAACACTTCCCTTGGAAAATTTTACCCACCAGCGTGAAGCTGATTTGCTGTGATGGTCACTTAGAAGGGTTTCGTTTTTTCCTAAACTTGGCTGTTTAAAGTCTTGCAGTCTGGACAATTAACAGCTGAAGAAAATATGACATGACACACTCGAAGAGTTTGGGAGATAGAGAGGAGGAATGTGCCAGAAAGGAGCTGAGCTGCCTTCTTGTGTAAACTGCCTGAGCGAGGGCCCCCTCCCCCGGCCTCCATCCCTGTCCCCTCCTTCCCCACGCTGGGTATTGCTGTCTGCCTGAAGGCCAGGAGTGATTTGTTAACCTTGCACCACTGACTGGGAGGCCACAGCAGCTCATGGTACTGTATGTTACCATTACTACTCCCTCATTCCTTTTCACTGGCTTTCTTTCTTTTTCTCTCTTTATTTAACCATTTCGCTGTAAAAACGGTTTATGTTAGATGGATACAATTTTGGAAAGCCAGAAGGTCCGAGTTTAAAACAAAACAAACTTAAAGGTGCTACTTTTTTTTCCCTTGGCATTTAAAAGGGCTAAATCGAATCATTCTAATTCAGTTGCAGCCAAAGGTTTCCTGTGTGACTTTAAATCAGATATTCTGGAAATGGGGCAGTTTAAAAGTTGTAGGTCACCTGGGCTGTGGATCTTATAGAGGGACTTGGTTGTAAAACGACATGAGCATCTTCAGGTCTTTAGACTATTCTGTTGTCTCAGACAGATCAATTTTGCAGATTGTCCCCCCCCACCCCCCCACCCTTCTCCAGGAGCCGCTCTCACAGCCTCATTCACTATTTCAGTTGTTTTAGGCTTACTGAGGGTATATATGATTTGATTTTGGTTGTCATTGTACATGTTACCTATAATGCTTTGGATTTTTTCATGATTGATCTGACTTAAGTTAATTTATAACAGGTAAAAATGTGGATGTATGGAACAGTTTTCTGATTAATTGATGCATTTGTAAAATGTTCATGTGTCTGAGTTTTTCCAGTAAATGGGAGAAATATGGATTATTTAGGGCTTATCTAAGAAAAGATTTCTTGATAGACTTGATTTTTAGTTTTGAACTGCCTTTCTGTTTTTCTTCATTTTGACATTTTAATAATTTGTTTTCATGATCTTATGAAGTGTCGTTTCTTCTCCTTACTTACTAACACACACACATAGATAATTTGTATGTGTGCTTTGATAACTGCCAAGTAATAATAAGGCAAAACTTGCAAAGCTGTTAAGCAAAGATAGTTTCCCATTTGATATGCTATCATTCTTAAACAAAAATGTTATGTAACAGAAATTTAACTCAGAGATATACTATAGAAAAGTAAACTATGAGTATGTGTGCCCTATTTATAAAATTTTCAGATACATGATTTGTATATTTTTACAAAAGGATGATTTTTGTCAAAATAGACTGCCTGTATTTAATCTGATTAGTGCTGTTTTGTATGATGTTTTTTTGTTCTTTTTAAGCAGATATATTGACATTGTTTAATGGATGTCTTAACCCAACAAACAATCAACTAAATAACAAAATCAAGATTTATATATAGACCTGGTACATCAAGTTTTAGTGAATTCATTATATATTTACCCTTAAATTCTATAGTATATCCACTTCAAAAATTATTTCTTTTATTCTAAATTTTGTTGGGTGCAGTAAAATTATGATGGAAGTTTTGGTTATTTATGTTTTTTAAATTGTGAATTTTATAATGTGATTTTCATTAGACTATTAATGTTACTTTATGCCAAGAAATTTTTTTTTTTTGCTTACAGCCAATTTCAAAGTTAATTCTTTACTAAGTGCTAGAGAAATTAATGGTACAAACTAAAAGGTAATCTAGCGTATATATTTAGATTATCTACAAATATATTTGTCACCCTGATCATAGAAGAAGCAGTTTTTGGTTATAAAATGTGATGATATGGTTGTTTTAAACTCTTTCCAGGATGATTTATTATAAGTTTATTAGAAGTTTTCTGGGAAGCGGGTGTGGCTCAGTGGATAGAGCCCCCGTTTACCATGTGGGAGGCCTGGGTTCGTGTCCCGAGGCCTCCTTGTGAGGGCACGCCGACCTGAGCTGTGCGGTGGGCTGATGCAGCAACCTCACGGCAGGAAGCGGGTGTGGCGCAATGGATAGAGCACCCGTTTACCATATGAGAGGCCCCGGGTTCGCTTCCCGGTGCCTCCTTGTGAGAGCAGGCCAGGCTGGCTCGCGCAGCGCCATGGGCTGATGCGGCAAGACCTCACAGCAAGGGGGAGA
>JAQZBX010110047.1:0-10407 GCA_029593785.1 Cabassous unicinctus
TATAGGAGACAGAAAGGGAGAAGAAGCTTGTGAACCAATGTCTATATGGGGGAAATCTATGATAAGGTGGAAGGGTGTAGCTGTTCAGCTGATGGGCATCACAGTGGTTCAGTGATACTACTGGGTTGGTCGGTGCTGTTTTGTGAGTGGGTAGGGTTTGGACGGTGAGTTGGACTGGCCATGGAAATGGGGGGAGGGATGGGGGAGATCACAGGTGAACTTTGGCCATTTTTGGGTAAGTGGTTGGAACTACAAAGTTGGGAATGTTCTTTTGGCAAATATGGCAGGGGAGGGTTACTGGTTTAGGATTTTAGAGTGGGGGGCACATGGGAAAGGTTCCACCTGAGGCAGGCTTCTAGGGAGTGTGTGAGCATTCATCTTGTCATAGTGTGTTGCATCAGTGGGTGGCAACAACATAGTGAGCAGGAAGATGTTAGACTCCCATCCTTGGTAATCCTGCTATGTTCTGAAATAGAGGCTTGGGGGAGTCTCTCAATAGCAGAAGCAGTGTTTAACGGGGGAGGACCTGCCAGTATTCCAAAACTTCAATATTGTTGCAAGTAACTATAAATCTTTTTTTTTCAAGGACTGAAGATTGGTGGTTGCTGTGTATCTCAAGGGGAGGGGTTGGGAGGAATAGAATAGATGGACCATGGAGACTTTTGAGGGTGATAGAATTGTTCAAAATGATCTTGCAATGATGGATACAGGCCATGTTAAATTTCATCAAAATTTAAAACAGTGTGTTGTCCAAAATGTAAACCATAATGTAAATCATTGATCATGGTTAATAGCATTGTTTCAATATTTGTACAATTATAACAAATGCACCATACACATGTAAAATGTTATTAATAGGAGAAAGGGAAAATGGGGAAGTTGTTGGGTATATGGGAATCCCCTATAATCTGTACATAATTTTTCTATAATCTAAAGCTTCTTTGAAGGCAAAATTTAAAAAAAATAATAAGACACTGGGGGAGTAAATGGAAGAAAATGTCACTGTACATACAAGCAAACAGATCTTACAGTGAGAAAAGATATGTCATATATATTTTTAATTTTATATTTTAATTATTTTTATTTTTCCATTTTTAAATTTTTGTGTGTGTTTCATTTGTTATTTTTAAAACTATCGTTATTTCATTTTCTAATTAATTTCATTTGGTTATTTTATTGGCTTCAGTTTTAAAGAATTGTGGATTACAGAAGGGTAAAAACTATGGCAGGGGAGGATCATTGGTGTGGGGTGACAGTGATTGGGGATGCATGGGAGGAGTTTCATCTTGGGCGTACTTATAAGGCATATACATGTGTTCAAGTATTCAGGGGGCATTGTTACTGTGGGTGGAGATTCACACAATAAATGAAATAATATCAAAATTCCATCCTGGGGAGCTCTGCCACATTCTCTAATAGGATAGCTTGAATCCACTGACTACGGGGGGCAGTGACTTGTGAAGCTGGATGGAGCATTTATGGGCCCTTGATATTGATGACTGTACTTATGAACCTATACTTTTGTAATTGAAACAGCCTATATTATTGTGTTCCCAAGAGTTACCACCTGAGAGCCTCCTTGTTGCTCAAATGTGGCATGGGACATGACTCCTGGGGAAGAGCCTCCCTGGCACTGAGGAATTACTACAAAGGGCCAACTAGCAATGCATCTGGAAAAAGGCCTTGATCAAAAGAGGGAATGACAAAGGCAAATGAGTTTGTATGGCTAAGAGATTTTAAAGTGAGTCAGGAGGTCATTCCTGAGCTTACACTTATTCACAACTCATCAGGATCTCACTGACTGCCAAAATAAATATTGCCTCAAATAGCAAGTCTCCTGAGGGCTCTGGAGACATCAAGACACTATAGGCAGAGTAGACAACTCAGGAGATTGGAGCTCTGCCAGTGGGCCCTACGTTACAATTAACGTTCTCCCATGTGTCAGAGTTGTACTCTGTGGTGGTTTACTGACACATTTGTCTTCTGTCCCTCCTATTTGTACCTATAGCTAGTACTAGAATCAATAGGTGTATTTCCAAGGGTATTAAATCTTTGTGCTGTCCATGTGCCAGCTGGTCCCTGAATCTCAACAAATTTGCAACATTTACTCCCTAGTTCATTGGATTCACCCAGGACAATTAACAAGGAGATGATGATGGACAATGACCATCCCAAAAAACAGAAAGTCTACAACTGCAAGCAAGATAGTCCCATCCATCTGCCCCATGGGATGAAAGCCCCCTCTCAAATACAGGAGGAGTGGATATCACCATCCCCAAATCCTCAGGATTGGGGAATGAATGGTGGACTAGAGTAGGTTTACTGCTATTGTGATTCTAGCAATGAAAGAAATTTTATCATTGATGTGGAGGCAGTCGCCAACAGAAATTCTGAGGGGAAAGAGAGAGAAAATCACTTGTAATTTGCCAGCATTTTCAGGACTTGGGAATTGTCCTGAATGACATAGCAATTACAGATGTAGGCCATTATATATCTTGTCATAACTTACAAAATTGTGCTGCAGAGAGTGCAAACTATAATGGAAATATTTATTTACACTTAGTGCTAATCCTCCAAAATGTGTTCATCAATTGTCACAATTTTTTTCACTTTAATGGAGGATGTCATTAATGTGGGAAAATGTAGGAGGTGTAGGGAGTGGGCCATAGGGATCCCCTATGTTTTTTTGCATCATTTATGTAATCTAAGTATCTTTATAAAAATAAAAATGTATATTAAAAAAGAAGCAATAATCAAAATTTGGAGGCATGTCATTATTTCATTTTTATGTGTTTTGATGGGTCATGAGGGCTTCTATTTTTATCAATTTGGAAAATTATACATATATGAATATTTTTTGCTAAATAATAAACCATGAGCTGTCTTAAACTTCCAAACTAAATACTGCTTTTTAAACCTAGGAAACAATACACAAATTCATTTTGTATAAAAATGTTTAAAAAGTACAAAGTTAAAAAAATCCTTAAATTATCTGGTTAATAAATCTGTTATATGTAATTCACAAAATAAATTAGAAAATGCAATTTGTGTAAAATAATAAAAGTTGTAAGCTTACAGTATCCTGCCTTGGTTTACAATAGTAATCTACTCTTTTATATTGCCCACTTATTCATTAGAAATCAGCATGTTATTCATAGTTATTTAAATTCTTGTGTTTGTAATAATAGCACCTAATTCCCAATATCTGAAAGTGTCTTAGTCTCCCAACTTTTATGACAAATAACACACCAAAGAGTGGCTTAACAAAAGGAACTTATTGACTTATGGTTTCTCAGACTCGGTGTTGACAGTGTTATGTCTGTCTGGAAATCCTTACTTCCTTAGCTTTCCTTTCATAGTGAGATGTCCTCCTGTTCCTCTTCTGGGTTCTGTAAGCTTCCCTCTTCTCATTCTGCCACATGGCTTTCTCTTTATACTGCATCGAAGAATAATATTAATGCCTAACCTCATTCAGGTTGTTCACACCATATCTAAAAATAACATCTTCTAAAGTCCCTTTATATATAACGAAGTTCATACCCACTGAAATGGATTAAATTTAAGAATAACCTCTAGAAGGTATATATATACATATATATGTGCATATATATATATATATATTACATAGCTAGGAGTTAGGCTATGCTTACAGTTTGCTGTATCTGTAAGTTATTAGAGACTAGAATTTTTACTACTTTCATTGGTTTGTGGTACCCTATCTTCTTAAATAAGTCCTCAGCCTTAAAATTACTTATTTTGTGATCAAATGTTTTTACATAGGAGATGTATTGATATCCTCTGAAGTGCACTAAGCATTCTCTAATCCTTTGATTGGGTCTTTATCTTTTATTTAACTTGATTCTCTGGATTAATACCTTCACAACTCTTTCATTGATTGGTAAACTCCCTAACCCCTAAAGTAAGACAAGAATTGTAGTGTGAGCTGCTCTTAGATAGTTCCCTTTCCATTTATCTAAAGCTAGAGGGTGACTGATTTCAATGATTCCCTTCCCCAACATACAAGTGTAGAAGTGGCTGTAATTATATTTCCTTTCCAGCATGTCACTTATATTCTGATAAAACATATGTTTATTAAGCTCTGGTAAAAGAGTCTCCATTTAGTACAGCCCTTTTTAAGGAGAACAAGTCAGTCTAAGCATATTTCAGAATATTTATTTTCCCCTCTCCATACTGGTGGTACAAGGTGGAATATTCCCCAGTCTTCAGAGTAGGAAAATGATGTGGCTATTGGAGATAAAACTCAGGAAATTATGGTCACTTACCCCTATATCTGGGTTTCTAGGAATCTTTTGACTCTCAAGTTTGTCCACAATGAGCATTCACAAATTGGTCAAAAAGAGCTCAAGCATTCCTGAGTGTACTGGCTGTAGCAGAGTACTTCTATTTCTTCACTTCTCCTCCAGGTTAGTAGTGATTCACTTTACCTGCCTCTATTCTGTTTTCAGGGCAGTGGTTTGTCCTGTGACATCAATTTTCTCATAGATTTAAGAGATTTTGTTTCACAGATTTTCAGCATTTTTTTTTTGCGGGGGAAGGCAACTGGAATGATGGTTTCAAGAATGGCTAAATGTTGTACCTGATAATGGTAGTCTGAAAAATGCATTTTATTACCTAAAACCTCATAAATATCCACAAAATGCATTTTTATTTGTTCCAAATAAACCTTCACCCATTATTTTAACATATAGTCTTGTAAATAATATAATAACCTGAACAAATAAGCAGCATAAAGGGCAAATTTTCTCATGAATAGCATTTTAGTAAATCAAACTTGAAGTTATCAAAAAATTATTTCAAAATCTGTATAAAATACTCTAAAAAAGAATACTAACATTTGATATGATGTTTACATAAGCAATTAATTCAAAGAGATTGCAAAAAATGAATGGGATATTATCAAAATGTGAATTGATTGATACTCTTTTAGCGAACAAAAATAATCAACAGGGTAACAGATGTAATTTTGGTGTATTGCTACCAGATTATATTACAGTTTTATATGTTTGCTAAATGTAAGGAAAAGTGAAATCATTAAATAAACTGAAATGATGAAGACATTCACCAAAGAAACAATTTCACAGGCAAAATGTTAACGTATATTTCAACTTATTTTAACTAATAATTATTAAACTATCTTTCTTATCAGAATTATGCATTAAATGTTCATTGCTTGAGAAAATTCCCATAAGGCTAATTGCCCTGAAATTAATGGATTAGTATGTGTTTGTTAAATCACAGATGAAGAAATCAGCAATACCAAATATTAACAAGGTATTTCACAATTTAAGTAAAAGAATCAGTTGATATTGCTGAGTAGCATTTCTATAATTTTGGTTTTTATTAATTAGTGAACTTGTAAGCTTACAAAACATAACATGCAGAATTCCCATACATCACCCCTCCAACAATACTTTATATTGTTGGGGAATTTTTGTTACGTATTATGAAAGAACAAACTTAGTTTCTTATCACAAGCTATGGCCCATAGAGTATACTTGGTATATTTTTTCCATAAACCCCTATAATAAACACTATCTACTAGTACTGTACATCTGTTATAGTTCATGAGACACCATGCTCAAATTTGTACTCTTAACCACAGTCCATCTTCTGCCACCCTGTTCACTGTGTTATATAACCCCATGCGTTGTGCACTGAGTTGCTGTCACTTTAATCACAGAGTTGTGGAGTAATTGCCACAGTAAAATGTTGAAACATTTCTGTCTTTTATTGTTTTCTTATTACTCTTGTGAGCCAATTCTACCTGACAAATTCATCGTTTGAAAACATAAGGCAAAATTTTGATTGTTAAAAAGATAGATGGATATTTAGACATAGAATTTCATACTGTAAAGCTTAATGAAATTTGAATTGTAAGTTAAATAAAATAGGAAAAGAGTGACTACTCCCAAGAAAATATAGAATTCTAATTCAAACAATCTGAGGAGGAAATTAAGAAAAATATACCATCTAAAATAGTAACTAAAAGAATCAAATACCTAGGAATAAATTTAACTAAAGATGTAAAGGACTTATATACAGAAAACTCCACAACACTGTTAAAGGAAATCAAAGAAGACTTGAATAAAAGGAAAAATATTCCCTGTTCATGGATAGGAAGACTAAACATCATCAAGATGTCTATCCTACCCAAACTAATCTATAGATTTAATGCAATCCCAATAAAAATCAACACTGCATTTTTTAAGGAACTGGAAAACCTAACCACAAAATATATTTGGAGACGTAAGAGTCCCCGAATTGCCAAAGACATATTGAAAAAGAAAAGTGAAGTTGGAGATATCACATTACCTGACTTTAAATCATACTACAAATCTACAGTGATCAAAACCGCATGGTATTGGCACAAGGATAGACCTACTGACCAATGGAACCGAATTGAGAGTTCTGATATAGATCCTCACATATACCGTCTTCTGATATTCGACAAGGCCACCAAGCCCACTCAATTGGGAAAGAATGGCCTCTTTAACAAATGGTACTTGGAGAAATGGATATCCATATCCAAAAGAATGGGAGAAGAATACCATCTCACACCTTATACAAAAATCAACTCCAGATGGATCAAAGATCTAAATATAAGAGCCAAAACCATAAAGACCTTGGAAGATTATGTAAGGAAGCAGCTACAGGATCTAGTAATAGGAAATCGCTTCATGAACTTCACAGCCAAAGCACAAGCAGCAAGAGAAAAAATAGATAAATGGGATTTCATCAAAATTAAAAACTTCTGCACCTCAAAGGATATTATTAAGAAATTAAAAGGCAGCATACCCAATTGGAGAAAATATTTGCCAATCATATATCTGATAGGAGCCTAATATCCTGCATATATAAAGAAATTCTACATCTCGAAAATAAAAAGACAAACAACCCATTTAAAAAATGGGCAAGTGACCTGAAAAGACACGTCTCCAAGGAAGAAATACAAATGGCTAAAAAGCACATGAAAAAATGCTCAACATCACTAGCTATTAGGGAAATGCAAATCAAAACCACAATGAAATACCATCTTACACCCATCAGAATGGCAGCTATCAAAAAAAACAGCAGAATATAAGTGTTGGAGAGGATGTGGAGGAATAGGAACCCTCATCCACTGCTGGTGGGATTGTGGAATGGTCCAGCCACTGTGGAGAACAGTTTGGCAATTTCTCAGAAAACTAACAATAGATCTTCCATATGATTCAGCAATTCCACTACTGGGTATATACTCAGAATAACTGAAAGCAAAGACACGAACAGATATATGCACACCAATGTTCATAGCGGCATTGTTCACAATTGCCAAAAGTTGGAATCAGCCTTGGTGCCCATCAACAGATGAATGGATAAGCAAAATGTGGCACATACATACAATGGAATATTACTCAGCTGTTAGAAGGAATAAAGTGCTAACACATGGAATAACATGGATGAACCTTGAAGACCTTAGGTTGAGTGAAGCAAGCCAGGCATTGAAGGAAGAACAGTTTATGACCTCATTGATTTCAATTGAGGTAAAATAACAGTTTCTGAGAACCACTGACCGAAAGATAGGTTAAAAGGAAGAAATAGAGAAGGGTAGGCTGTGAGCCTTCACCCATATGGACATTATCTATTGTAAATTGAAAGAGTACTGTTACATATTGAAGGATATGACAGGTGGGTAGAGATTTTACTGGGTTCAGTGGTGCAAGATTAACAGGTGGGTAGATTAGGAAGAACAGGTTAGAATTACCAGGACATGTAAATATGAATCTTGTCATCCCATGAGCCAAGAAAGGGAATATGGCCCAGGGGGTGGGGAGGAAGGAACAGAAATGATCAAATGGGGTGTGTAATGGTCATGAGAAATATTCTTCATTACCTTACATTAATGGACATAGGACATGATAAATATCATCAAAAATTATTAAACTGTACAGCCCAAATTGTAAACTATACTGTAAACCACTGAAAAATTTTAGCTGCTATATTTTTCTATCTGTGTAACAGTTATAACAATGATATCTTCCATAAAAAACAAGTTTTAATATGGGGTGGGGAAACGGGAGGGTGGTTGGGTATGTGGGAGTCTCTAGTATTCCGTGTGAGACTTTGCTGTGACCTAAAACTTCTTTGAAAATTAAATTGAAATTTGGGAGACACTAGGGAATGAGATGGGGAAGGTTTCATGATACACTGGACATCCGGTGATAAAAGGAATAAAGAATAATTTCTTTAAAAAAAGAATTTTATTTTTTTATTGTTTTTTTTCCCATTTTTTCAAATGTCCCAATTCGCTAATTATATTTTATTAGTAGTATAGTTTCCTTTTTGTTTTCTTCTGAGTCTCCTTGTACTTATCTCTTGCATTTAAAATTATCATTATTATTTCTTTTCCCTATTAATTTTATTTTGTTATTATATTGGGTTCATATTCAGGGAAGGTTTGGATCACAGAAAGGTTACAAGGGGAGCTGCAGAGAATCATTGGTGGGGGGTGTCTGGGATGGGGGATTCATGGGAGTAAGTCCATCTAAATATACATGAAAGATATATAATATTGTTCAAATGATCAAGGGATGGGGCATAGTCACGGTGGGTAGACAATTACTCAATTAATGAGGGAATCTGAATTCCCAGCTTGGAGAGCTCTGCTACATTCCCCAGGGGAGCAACAAACGTCCCCTGAGTGCAGAGGCAGTGTCTGGCAAAAGAGGATGGCCCACTGATGGGTTCTTTTTATTGAGGACTAGCCTTATGAGTATTTGCTCTTCTAATTGAAACTTGGCCTACTGTTATGGGGTGCCTAAGGGTTACCACCTGAGAGCCTCCTTGTTGCTCAAATATGGCCTCTCTCTAAGCCAAACTCAGCATTTGAATGGATTACCTTCCCCCCAACATGGGACATGACTCCCGGGGATGAGCCTCCCTGGCAATGAGGGATTAATACTAAGTGCCAACTGGCAACACAATCGGAAAAAGACCTTGAATAAAAGGGGGAAAAGGTAAAGAGAAATGAGTTCACGTGGCTAAGAGACTTCAAAGAGAGTTGGGAGGTCATCCTAGAGGTAATACTTATGCATACCTCAGTAGGATCTCATAGAACACCATAGTGGATATCACCCCACACTGAGGGACCCCTGAGGGCTCTGGTGACACCCAGGTCCTATACAAGTGGGGATAGCCCCAGAGATTGATGCCTAATTAGTGGGCTCTTCATTGGCATTTGTGTTCCTGAGAATGACAGAGTTGGAATCAAATAAGTCATCCCTGCACATGGTCCATCAGTCCTTTCTTCTCAACCCTATATGTGATGCAGGAGTTTTTAGGTGTACTTCCAGAGACTGTATCCTCTGGCCCACCTATGTGCCAGCTGTGCCTGGAATCTCAGTGGAGCTGCAACTCCTACCCTACAGCTGAATGGACTCATCCAAGTAACCTGGCGAGGAGACGACGATTGGCAACAGCCATCCCAGGGAATGGAGAAGGCCTGCAGCTGAAGGCAAGATAATCCCATCCACTATATCCATGGGATATAAGCCCTCTCTCACTTGGAGGTGGAGTGGACATCAGCTACCAAGTCCCCTCAGGATTGTGGGAGGAGCTGTGGACTAGAGTGGACTTTGTGGTGCTCTGTTGTAGACATATGGTGATTCAAGCAATGGAAGAAATTGTAACAGTAAGGTGGAGCCGTTGGCCACTGGACATATTTGGGGCAGGGAGAGGAGGGTCAGTTGAAATACTTGGGCTTTTTTGGGACTTTGGGGTTGTCCTGAGTGGCGAAGCGGCGACGAATGTAGGCCATTTTCCATCAGAAGAGACCATGCAGAACTGGGTGGGAGAGAGTGTGGTCTGTGATGTGATCTGTGGTGTATGCTCGGTGGCAAGGCCCCAGGATGTGTATATACATTGTGGGTGTTGTACCACACGGATGAGGAATGGTGGTATGGGATTTTGTTGGAGGTATGGGTGGTGGGGAACATGGGAATCTCTGTAATTTCTGAGTAATATTTAGGTTATCTAGGCAACTTTAAAATAAATACATATATATATATATATATAACAAATAACATTTATGCAAACAAATGCACATATATGCATATGTATTTATATATCATTTTACAAATATTGGTATGTATTGTGAAAATTTTGATTTTTACACACAATAAAAAAAATAAAACAAATAAGTGGATTGAAGTGATTTACTTATAATAAAATTTAAAAGTGAAAGTAGCAAAATTCAGATATCACACATATGATAATATTAAATTATGAAAGAAAAGTATTGATTATTTATTCAAAACAAGTGAAAATCAATCAGTAAAATGTATATGCAAATTTGAAGACCTGAAATAATACATAGCAAAAATTCATTATGAAAGCATCTCAACGAAGAAA
>JAQZBX010110048.1:0-10406 GCA_029593785.1 Cabassous unicinctus
TGATGCAGCAACCTCACGGCAGGAAGCGGGTGTGGCGCAATGGATAGAGCACCCGTTTACCATATGAGAGGCCCCAGGTTCGCTTCCTGCTTCCCGGCGCCTCCTTGTGAGGGCAGGCCGGCTCGCGTGGCGCCGTGGGCTGATGCGGCAAGACCTCACAGCAAGGGGGAGATAAGCAGACACAGAGAAGACACGCAGCGAATGGACACAGCAGCACAAGCAGCAAGGGGGGGATAAATAAATAAAATAAATAAATCTTTAAAAAAAAAAAAATTTGCTGATTAAAAAAAAAAAAAGTGTATTGATTAATCAAATCATATTTGTTTTAAAAGAGAAAAACATTTCACTTTTGATTATGACTAACTTTTCTTCATTTTTATTTAGTGTTTCATTTGTTGAAATATATTTTTACTAAACATTGATGTTATATAGATTTGTTTTTACTTGGTGCTTTGTATATATTTATAAATGTTAGTGTTTTCATATATTAAATATTTAGTTTCTTTTTAAAAATAATTATGAATCCTGAACCTTTTTTTAAAACATCAATTTTATTGATATATCGTAAGTTCATCCAAAGTGTACAATCAATGGTATTTGGTGTAATCCCATAGTTGTGCGTTCATCACGACAATCATTACAGCGTTTTCATTATTTCAATAGTAATAATTTTTAAAGAAAACAGACAAAATGCAAACAAAAAAATTCTTCACGTCTCAATCTCTCTATGCTTCTCCTGCCATAACATAGCTGCTATTTCTGGCTCTTGCACATTTATTTATTTATTTTTAAGCAGTTTTATTGAGATATATTCACATACCATACAATCTATCCAAAGTGTATAATCAATGGCTTTTAGTATAATCTGAATGTTGTGCATTTATCACCACCAAAGATTTTAGAACAATTTCATTACTCCAAAAAGAAAAACCCCACACCTCTCAATCCTTCTATCCTTCTCCAGACTTACGTAACCACTATTCTAATTTCATCTTTAGAAAATTGATTTATATTTACGTTTTATATAAATGGAATCATACAATATGTAGTACTTTGTGTCTGGTTTCTTTTCACTTAGCATAATGTTTTTTTTGTCTGATACTAGCATCTTGTAGTTTTAACATATATTAGTTCAGTTTCAAAGAAAAATAGTCTTATATATGCAATTTTATCCATATTCATATTTCACATGCAGTATTACTATGCAATACATTCCCATGTAAAATTTTAACCTTTTATCCATTTCCAAAGATTAACAAACAACCTGTTGACCAATTCTGCACAAGTTAACCCTCAGCTTTCCATTTTCTAACCTCATTCTATTTTCTCGTGACCCATATTGAAGTTATTAACTCTATGAGATTACACAATTTATTTAGTTCATAGAGGTATATTCATACAGTATTTGTCCTTTTGTGTTTGGCTTGCTTCATTCAACATAATGTCCCCCAGGTTCATCCATGTTGTCATATGCTTCATGACTTCATTTCTTTTTGCAGCTGCATAATATCTCAATTGTGTGAATACACCACAGTTTGTTTATCCTTTCGTTGGTTGATGGAGGCCTGGGTTTCCAACTTTTGCAATCGTGAATAATGCCCCTATGAACATAGCTGAGCAGATGTCTGTTCGTGTCACTGCTCTCAGTTCTTCTGGGTCTATACCCAGTAGTGGTATTGCTGGGTCACGTGGCAAATCTATATTCAACCTCTTTAGGAACTGCCAAACAGACCTCCACGATGGCTGCACCATTCTACATTCCCACCAACAGTGAATAAATGTTCCTGTCTCTCCACATCCTCTCCAACACTTGTAGTTCTCTGTCTGTCTTTCTAATAGGTGTGAAATGATATCTCATTGTAGCTTTGATTTGCATTTCCCTAATCGCAAGTGGTATTTAACATTTTTCCATGTGTTTTTTTGCCATTTGTATTTCTTCTTTGGACAATGTCTATTCAAGTCTTTTGCCCATTTTTTAATCGGGTAATTTGTCTTTTTATTGTTGAGTTGTAGCATCTCTTTATAGATCTTAGATATTAAACCCTTATTGGATATGTGATTTCCAAATATTTTCTCCCATTGAGTTGGCTGCCTTTTTATACCATTTTGACAAAGTCCTTTGAGGTGCAAAAGTATTTAATTTTTGAATAAAAATCTGCTACTGTTACATCTGCAGTCCACAAAATAAGGGAATCTTCTAGTTTCATTATTTATTTTAAATTTTAAATAATTTTTTTATTAGAGATGTTGTAGGTATACAGAAAAATTATGCGTAAAATACAGAGTTCCCATATACCCCCCCTAAAATACACAGTTTTCTCTATAACACTTTGCATTAGTGTGGTACCTTTGTTACAATTGATGAAAGAATATTACTATAATTATACTATTAACTCTAGTCCATAGTTTACATTAAGGCTAACTGTATTGTACAGTTCTATGTTTTATTCATTCAAATATATAGTTCAGGGAAGCGGATGTGGCTCAAGTGATTGGGCTCCCGTTTACCATATGGGAGGCCCTGGGTTCAATTCCTGGGGCCTCCTGGTGAAGGCAAGCTGGCCCGTGTGGCACGATGAGCTGACCTAGCAAGATGACCCAACAAAGGGAGACAAGCAGACACAGAAAAACACAAAGCAAATGGACACAGCGAGCACAAGCAGCAAGGGGAGGATAAATAAATAAAATAAATCTAAAAAAAAAAGAAATATGGTAGTATCACAAATCTTAAAAATATATATATATATATTTTTATATATAAGATATATATATAGTTCAGTGCAATGCATTATGGTTTCTGACTCTGAATTTGCCTATTCTAATTATTTCTTATCAGTGAACGCACAGAATATTTATCCTTTTGTGTCTGGCTTATTTCACTCAACATGATGTCACATATATCAGAATTTCATCATTCCTTTTAATGGCTGAATAATATTATATTGTATGTGTATACCGCATTTTATTTATACATTCATCTGTTGATGGATACTTGAGTTGCTTCTATCTTTTGGCAACAATGAATAATGCCACTATGAATATCAGTGTGAAAATATCTGTTTGAGTTCCTGCTTTCAATTCTTTTTCATATATACCTAAAAGTAGGATTGCTGTGTCATATCGTAATTCTATACTTAACTTTCTGAGGAACCACCAGACTGTATTCCATAGAGGCTACACCATCTTACATTCCCACCAACAGTGAATGAGTGTTCCTATTTTCTCTACACTCTCTCCAACACTAGTTATTTTCTGTTCTTTTTTTTTTTTAGTGTATTTATTTATTAAAAAAGAATTCATGTTAGTCTCAATTGACATGAAGAAAGCATGTGATGCAACCCAAAAACTCTGGAACAACTCTCAGCAAACTAAGAATAGAAAAGAATTTCCTTAACTTGGAAAACAATTGTGTTATATTTCATGGTGAAATATTAGAACTTTCCTTTAAAAATTATCAGTAAAGTGTGGATTTTTTTTGTTATAGCTAATAAACATGTTAAGCTGACAGTCCAGGAAAAAACTGAATGATTTGACTGCCACCATTCTTAGATTATAAGACTGTTTCCATATATAAAAAATCATTTGCTTTTCTATGAATAAGCTTCAAACAGACTTTGTCATAACTCTTGGTGAAGTGAAAGCATAGGGCTTTCTGTTCTTTTATTAGTAGCCATTCTGTTGGGTGTGAAATAGTATCTCATTGTGATTTTTTCTTTTTAAATTTATTTTATTGAAGTATATCATTTATATTCATTGTGGTTTTGATTTGCATTTTTCTAATGGCTAATGATGTTGAACATCTTTTCATGTGCTTATTAGCCATTTGTATATCTTCTTTGGAGAAATATCTCTTCAAGTGTTTTGCCCATTTTTTAATTGGGTTTTTAAAATCTTTTGCCCATTTTTAATTGGTGTTTTCCTCAATTAGTCACTCTCATGTTTAAATCCTAGACTTGTTATCACCAATAACCACAGTCCCTCCATAGTCTGTTTCATGTGTCACATTCTAACCACCTCTCATCTGTTGCTCTAACCTTCTCACTAGTATGTGACCCCAACAATCCTTTGATCGCATTAGGACTTCAAAATCATTCATCCACTGTCGTCACTGCCTATCACTCTTTTTGATGTCTTTAGTCTCTTATCTATCTTAAATCCAATAATCATAATTACTGTTTTGCATTCACTCTTGATCCTTTTACACCCCTCATATGTCTTAAGAATTTAGGTTAAAAACTAATTTTTCCTATTATGTTGTAGCATCTGTGCAGGTAAACTAGTTACAAACACGTGACTGGTCTCACTTATAATTCATGACCAGGAATGTCAATTTTTTGCCAGTGATGTCAAGGCTTATTTCCTAGTCCATTCACTCTACCAGTCTCCTAGCCAACTAATTCATGCCTTCTTTCTCTTCAACCTACAACACCTTCATTCTAATCCTCATTCTTAATTGATGACCTTGCTTCCTACTTCATTGAGAAAATCAAAGCAATCAGAAGAAGACTTTCACAACCTCTCACCACCATGTCTACCCACCTCCAAGCATCTGCCCCATATAATCTGCCTTCCCACTAGTTACCATGGATAAAATTTCTCTGCTTTTACCTAAAGCTAATCGTTCTAGTTTACTACAACCCTTTCCCTCTCAAATACTCAAGGTTATTGCTACAGTAATTTTCCCCTCTCTCTCTTTCATCATCCATTTTCCACTCCATTCTACTCTTACATCAGCATACAAAATTGTTCTTATTTCTAACATATTGAAAAAACTCTTGACCTCTGCTTTAGTTTGCTAAAGGCTGCCAATGCAAAAATACCAGAAATAGATTGGCTTTTGTTATGGGAATTTATTAGGGTAAAATCTTAGAGTTCTAAGGTTGTGAAAATGTCCAAATCAAGGCATCATCAGAGATGCAGTCTCACCATCTCTGATGTTGGACTCCTGCCATATAGCAAGGCAAAATGGTGGCCGTACTCTGCTTTCTTCTCCAGGCTCACTTCCTCCCCGAGCTCAGCTGTGGGTGATCAGACTTATGGCTCATCTCTCCCCAGGCTATGTCTCTTCAACTTCAGGCTGCTCTGCTGATTCCAATCTCTCACCTCTCTCTCTCAACCTCTCAGGGTTTCTCTGTGCTTCTGCAGCTGTAGGTGATCCTGGAGTCCTCTCTCACAAGGCAGTGTAAAACGGCAGCTCTCTTTCTCTGTGTTACATTTATATAACACTCCAGTAAAAGGCTTAGGACCCACCCTGGGTCATGCAATCTAATCAAGGGCCTTAACTGAAGTATTCTAATAAAAAGTGATCTAATCAAAAGGTCTCTTAACTGAATCTAACCAAAAGATTTCATATACATTAGGATCACATGCACAGGAATGGGTTATCTTAAGAACATAATTTTTTGGGGTCCACAAAAGACTCAAATCAGGACAACCCTTCTTCCCCCACATCATGTACTGCCCCACTTCTTTACTGCCAAATGCAGCAAAACTCTTTGAGATAGTTGTCCTACCACTAATAAACAAGTTCAGCAAGGTAAAAGATATAAAGCAATATACAAATATCAGTTGCATTTCTATATGCTAGCAATAAACAATCTGAAAATGAAATTAAGAAAATCCTAACAACAATAACATTAAAGAGAATAAATAAGTTTATCAAAAAGGTGCAAGAATTGTACACTATAAACTAAAAACTTTTTGAAAGAACTTAAAGAAGATCTCCATAAATAAAAAGACATCCCAGGTTCATGGATTAGAAGATTTAATAATGTTAAGATGGTCATGCTTTTCAAATTGACTGACAAATTCACCTCAATACCTATCAAACTTTCTGCTGCCATCTTTGCAGTAATTGCCAAGCTAATCCTAAACTTCATACGGTAGGGCAGGAGACCCGAATAGCCCAAACAATCTGTAAAAATAAGAACAGTGTTAGAGAACTCATGCTTCTCAACTTCATAATCTAATACAGAGCTATGGTAATCAAAACAGTGTAGAAAAGGATTAGAATATACATACATATCAATGAAATAGAACTAGGACTCCA
Organism: Cabassous unicinctus; assembly: GCA_029593785.1. Taxonomy (NCBI): domain Eukaryota; kingdom Metazoa; phylum Chordata; class Mammalia; order Cingulata; family Chlamyphoridae; genus Cabassous; species Cabassous unicinctus. The sequence goes on from JAQZBX010110048.1 coordinate 6,050, forward strand.
AAATAAAGTCATACATCTGTGGCTGATAGATTTTCTTTCTTTTTTTTAAGGTTTATTTTATTTATTTATTTCTTCCCCACACACACACACAGCACTTGCTGTCAGCTCTCTTTGTCTGTTTGTTATGTGTTCTCTGTGTCTCCTCGACTTCTTTTTAGGAGGTACCTGGAACTGAACTCAGGACTTCCCATGTGCGAGGTAGATGACCAGTTACTTAAGCCACATCACCTCCTACTTGTTGTGTCTCTCATTGTGTTTCCTCGTTGTATCTCCTCATTGTGTCATCTCATTGTGACATCTTGTTGCATCATCTTGTTGCATCAGCTCGCTGTACCGGCCCTTTGTGTCAGCTCGCTGTTTTGCTCGTCTTCTTTAGGAAGCACCAGGAAATGAACTGAGGACCTCCCATGTGGTAAGCAGGTGCCCAACTGCTTGAGCCATATCTGCTTCCCCCCAACAGATTTTCAACAAGGGTACCAAGTCAATTCCATGGGGAAAGGATAATCATTTCAACAAATGGTGTTGAAGCAACTGGATATCCACATGCAAAAGAATGAAGTTGAACCTCTACCTTACCATACAGAAGTTACTCAAAATGGATTATAGGGCTTAATATAAGAATTAAAATTATAAATCCTTAGAAGAACATAGTGTTAATCTTAGTGAGCTTTGGTTAGGCAATGATTCCTTAGATAGGACACAAAAAGTATAAGCATCAAAAGAAAAGTTATGTAGGGAAGTGGATGTGGCTCAAGCAATTGGGTGCCCACCTACAACATGGGAGATCCCAGGTTCAATTCCCGGTGCCTCCTAAAGAAGATGAGCAAGACAGCGAGCTGGCTTGACAGGCTGGTGCGGTGAGCTGACGCAAAAAGATGATGCAATGAGATGACGCAACGAAGAGACACAACAAGGAAACACAATGAGAGACACAACAAGCAGGAAATGGAGGTGGTTCAAGCAATTAGGCACCTCCCTCCCACATAGGAGGTCCCGAGTGCAGTTCCTGGTGCCTCCTAAAAAAGAAGATGAGCACACAACGAACAGACAGAGAGCTTATAGCAAGTGTAAAGAACAGTGGTGGTGGTGGGGAATAAATAATAAATGAGTCTCTCTTTTTTTTTTTTTTAAAGAAAATTTATGTAAATTGGACTTTCTTAATCATTTTGTTTCCTTTTTCTTCACTGGCAAATTACTGCTAGCAGCCTTCATGTTCAAAAGCATACAGACAATAATACGGCTTTTTAAAGTTGTTTCTACAAAAAACTAAGATCCCACTAGTTATAATATTCTGTATCTTATTTTTCTCATTTAACAATATTATCCTAGATACTATTTCAGATCATTGAGTATATAGCTCATTTCTTTTCAACAGTTGCTTAACATTACATTGTGCGGGTGACCCACAATTTATTCAACAATTCCTCTATTGGAAATGTGAAGGTTGTTTCCAGATTTTTGGCACTACAAGCAGTTCTGCAATAAACATACTTGCACTTATATATCTTATAAACTGGTGTTAGTTATACGAGCCAGTTTCCCATATAAAAAATTACTTCATCTGAAAATATAAATATTTAAGTTTTTAATGGATATGGCCAAATTGCTTTCCTAGAAGTCACTTTACAGCCCCTCCATTTCCCATGTGGTTTTCTTTTCTCCTGACTTTTCCAGTCCTATCCCTAACCCCCACCCAAGGCTGTACAGGAGACTAGGTTTCCAGGAACATAGTAAATCCTGAACAGATTGCTCATCCTTGTGAAACAATTCTAACCTCACTTCCACTGTTGAATGTATGGATGCCACAACCACCTTCCCTTCCACTGCCCAGCTAGGGTGTCTGATGGCCAGACCTGGACTCAATGGAGTGACTTTAGCAGCAAAGGCATTGAAAGGTCAGAAATGAGAGGGAGCAGATGTGGCTCAAGCGGTTGAATGCCTGCTTCCCAAATGGGAGGTCCTGGGTTCAGTTCCTGGTGCCTTCTAAAAAAACCTAAAACAAACAACAAGCAAAACAACTCAGAGGAGTTGATGTGGCTCAGTGGTTGAGCACCACCTTCCCACATATGAGGTCCTGGGTTCAATCCTTGGCCTCTGGTACCTTAAAAAAAAATGAAATGGAAGAGAGAGAGGAGAGGTGTCTGCAGGAGTGAGGACATCCACTTATTCTACTCTTGGGCCCTCCCTTTCTGTTCTTGTCTGATATTCCCCACTTTGCAGATGAGTTAACTGAGGCTCAGAGGGGTGAAGTGACCTGCTGAAGGCCTACAACTATTGTAGCAGAGGCAGCATTTGAACTTGGGTCTGCTGACTCCTGTATACCAAAGGATCTTTGCTTTTCCCATCTCTCCTCTGTCCTTGTGATCATTTGAGTACAGTGGGTCATCTGGCTTCATGCTGTAGCTGCAGGTGGTATACATAATACAAAAATGTGCCAAAGGCTTATGTGGGCAGGGAGGACCAGGGTATGATTCTGGCCCCTCCCACATACCTCCAGGTAGTGGGGAAGTCTTCTGATTCCCCCAGCCCCTGAGCTCCATGTTGGGATTGGGGCAGAAGAGAGCTGACAGAGGGAACAGGGGTGTCTTCCTCCCTGCACACAGATGCCTGGTTCAGCCCCTGCTCCCCAGGCATCCTCTGTGAGCTGGGAAGCTGGCAGTAGAGAGAGTGGTATGGTGAAGCCAACCCAGTTATGTCTGATGTTACGTTCCCAAGCCAACATGGGCTGTTCTTTAGGAGTATATGTTGTGTCCTGTGTGTGCACATGTGCATGTATGAGAGTGTATAAGTTTGTGTGTCCTTGCATGTATTTGTCACATTGGGTCTGTGTATGTGTAGCGATTTACCTTGACTGAAGTTGACACATTCTAGATATGGATATACCTTTCATGCCCACAGGACCTTGGCCAGCACTACTATCTGAGGGCTTACAGAATGTTTATGCACTGATATGACATCCTATATAAATTGCATCAGAGGAACTCACATTATAGAATTACAGCAGAGGGCACATGATCAATTTACAAGCAATCAAATATCTTTTTTGGAGTTAATAAATAATACCAAACTGCTATACTCCACCCTCTGAATTCCAAAAAAGATGTTACAATATTCAAAAAAACCTTAAATCCTTTCAATTAGCAATGCTAAGTACAAAATCACATCACAATCAGTTTAAAGAAATATGGTTTGTCTTGGGACAAAGTCCCATCTGGCTGTAGACCTCTGAAACTTATAAAACAATTTATCTGCTTCCAATATACAAAGGGACAGACAAAGGGTAAACATTTACATTACCATAAGGAGAATTTGGGAGGGAAACATGAGTCACTGGTCCCCTACAGTTCCAAAAGCCTGCGGGACATACTTCATTAGATTTCAAAGTCTGAGAGTCATTCTCAAGATGATGGTTTCTTCTCCCTGGGGACTCATGAGGACCCACCCTTTCCACAGGCTTGCCCAGTGGCCATTTTTTTTGGTCCCACTGTCATCAAGCATCTGGGGGTGACCAAGCTCCAGACCTCACCCTCCAAGAACAATGGGATAATGGCCACACTTTCCCTAACCTATGGGGAACAAGTCCACCCCTCTCAGAGCACTGGGGTGTTGACTGCACTCTCCTCAACCCTTGGAGAATGTGCACCACACTCTCTGTAGCTTGTTGGTTTAACATTCAGGAAGCATGGGTCAAGCCATCAGACAGTAAGACATTCCACAAGTCTTTCCTAGATAACTGCATTTTAAATTCTGACTTAAAAGTTCCAAGTTTAGTTAATTCCTCAAATGTGGCACTATCATCTGAGGGTTGATTTCCAGAGGCTTGGAATTTCCAGGATCAGTCTATGATTTCTTTGTGCCCAACAATTCATTTCTCAGCTTATCTCTTTCATCTAGCATTTTGCTATTTAGCAAGCTGCAAGGAGAAGCCAAGCCGCATTCTCCAAGTTTACTTTGGAAAGCTCTTTAGCTAAATGCCCAAGTTTGCTGTGGCAGTTTGATACTATTTATGAATTCCAAAAGTAGATAATGGATTATGTTTGTAAACTGGTCTATTCCTCTGTGCATATTAGATTGTATTAGATTCAGAGGTTTCACTTTTACTTGATTAAAATAAGATTGGTGGGAAGCGGGTGTGGCTCAGTGGATAGAGCCCCCGTTTACCATATGGGAGGCCCAGGTTCGCGTCCCGAGGCCTCCTTGTGAGGGCACGCCGGCCTGAGCGGTGCGGTGGGCTGATGCAGCAACCTCACAGCAGGAAGAGGGTGTGGCGCAATGGATAGAGCACCCGTTTACCATATGAGAGGCCTCAGGTTCGCTTCCCGCTTCCCGGCGCCTCCTTGTGAGGGCAGGCCGGCTC
>JAQZBX010110049.1:0-10406 GCA_029593785.1 Cabassous unicinctus
CTCAGCTGGAGATGAAAACTTCCTGCACCTTGGCAGGCAATTTCCTCCCCAGGCTTGGGCCCTGATATTTCTGTTCCCCCAAATGGCGCATTTCTCCCAGCTGCCTTGGAAAGCATCTCATAGGTCTCACTTCCTTCCCTGTATAACATTGGGGACAGATGTCTTACAGCCTGGACATAAGTCTACTTCTGCTTCAGAATCCCAAAGTATTACAAAAAATGAGACAGGAATGAAGGGAGGATGTCAGAGATAGATATTGGAGTTTTGGGGTCACTTATTACCCTGCTTGCCCAGAGCTCCAGTTAAGAGACCTGCAGTAAATGTTTTCTGTTATTAAATCACCTCAGATCTAGTCACGACTAAGACGTGTAAATTGTATGAGAAAGCACAGGAGCGGAGAGTTCTGAGAATAACCTCAAGGGGTGAGTTTACCTTTGCTCCCCTCCTGCTCCAGCCTTGGTATCCTTCTCCCCAGGTTAGATCCTCCACTAGGCATGTAGCATATGAAGGTGGGCCCTCAGCCCCGAGGCTCCCTCATGACACCTTGTCCAAGCTGAACTTCCACACACCCTTCATGCATTTTTTTTCTTTTTTTCCTTTATTAGAGAAGATGTGGGTTTACAGGATTCCCATATACCACCCCACCACCCACACCTTGCAGTGGTGTGGAACACTTGTTACAATTGATGACAGCACATTTTTATAATTGTGCTATTAATTAAAGTCCATGGCTTAACTTAGGGTTCACTCTTTGCATTTATACATTTCTTCATGCCAGAATTAGTTAAAATAAGCAATATGGGGAAGGTATTTCACTTGGCACCCAAATAATGTCTCATCTGATATCAAATTACTTTCAAGTAGCTGACCCTTTGGGCAAGATCACGTAACTAAGTACTGTCTGGCTCAGAGTTATTTCTTCTTAACATTGGATTGGTCCTTAAGTCAATGAGATGAATATGTAAATTTCTGTATTAAAGGCTGAATGGGAAGATGCTTATTTCACTGAAACTTCTTGAATGCTATAAAATAAATAAACTCAATATCATGTTTTATCTCTTTGTAGAAGAAATTTATAAAATCACCATTTTAACCATGGATATGAAATGTCTGTGCTTGAAAAATGGTTAGACAGGTGTTTGTCTAAAATCCTTCTGAAATCTTCTTTTGCATGTTCTACCTCTCTCTGTGATCATTCTCCCTGTTTTTCCTTTAGCTTTTCAATGTCCTCATCCCATGTTCTAAATCTGGATCTGTCTTTTATATTTCAGATGAAATGAAGCCAATATTCACTTCTATAGAGTAGCCAAACTTCTATTTATTTTCATACTTAATTGACATAGGATTTAAATTCAAAGATTTGTCTCTGCTCATTAAAGAAACCTCAGATAATCAGTTTGACTACATCATGCTCACAAAAGGTAGATATAAAACAGGACAAACAATGTTTCTCCAGAAATTCTTCAATGTTCTTAATATGAGAGCTTGAAGCCCTATGAATACTAGGCCAGGTCCCCCTCACGAGTGAAATGGAAGAATGGAAAAAATTTTCAGAATAGCCTTATGCACAAATATTATACAAAATAATTTGAAATATACAAATTATTGAAAGGATGGCTTCAATTAATCATTTTATTTTGCTTACATATATTCCAGATAAAGTATTTGCTTTCAATGATATTTTCAAATTTATTTCTACAGGATCCTCAAAAGTGACTTCTGCAGCTGCTTATCCTTCATCATCACTGAATCTAAGCTAAAGTTCTAAGGCACAGAAAGGTGAGCATTGCCCTGTTTGTCAGGCTCACAGGTAACCCAGACAGGATCTATGAAGGGCTTATGGCTGAGCTTTTTTATTAATAGGTCTAGGAGTTAAGTTTCTCATGCTGAGATAGCACCTGGTCTTAGATTGCTAGTAATGCTGGAGGGGCCAGAAGAGAGCTTTCTGAATTTGCAGGATTAAAATTTTTGAGTCCAGAAGGCTACCTGGGTCAGTTTGTGAACTGCCAAACAAAAGCAGAATACCATAAGTTAGCTGAAAAATATCAGGTCCAGACCAGAGTCTTCAGATAGGACAATGACTTACCAGATAGCCACATTATTTGGGGTTCAAAATGATGCTATGTTTAGCATCACTGCCCATGATCATTGTCCTTTTGGACACACCTGAGACCTAGGGCAAGAGGATGCAAGAATAACTTAAACTATTAAGATTTTTTTCTATCCCTCATAGGACAATAAAAGAATAAGAATTACACAAAACAAATGCAAGCCACTTCTTGCCAAATGGCAAGAGTGCCTGGGGCTTCTACAAAAATGAGGTTTTGCAGTGACATAAGATGCCATGATCAATGCACATAATAGCATCCTAGAAAGTCAGCAGCTGCAGTCCTGGGCATCATAGTTAGGAATCATGACAACTTTTTTTTGAGCATTGCCATCAGCAATACTTCTGCCTGACACTAGTGCTCTTCGGGACATTGGAGTGAAAGCAGAAGATAAGGCTTGGAGTAGTGAAGTGGTCTTGTATGAGGCAAACATGACTTTTCCTATGGAGAACCCAGGATAATCTGAGAGGTTAGTCTGAAGCTAACATAGAATGGGTATGCAAAGAGCCAGAGAAATGCTGATTTCTGGTTGTAACTCTGAAAATGTGGTCCGTGACCTCAAGGAGCTCACAGTCTGTAGGGGGAAACTGAGATACATGTTTAACCTTAAATGAATAAAAAAACTAAAAATAAGCATATGAGAACAAGAATCCATTTGATTTGAAGAGAGAGGGGTAGGTTTATAGAAGGGAGCTTTAGAACAGACTACAAGGAAAAAAAGCAAGATCTGCATGAAGCTGGGAGGCCCATGAGAGTTTGGATACATGCATCAAAAGACAAGAATATTTGAAAAGGAGAACAATGTGAGCAAAGACACAGAACCAAAAAGAACTGCCTGGTATCAGAAGCAGCCAAATGGCTGAAAGATAGGTTAAAGGCAGATGAGGAAGAAAATATAGAGTATGTCAGGGTAGGAAAATTGGTCCTCATTCCTGTGGGCCAAGCTTAGACAATGGGCTGATAATTGGGAAACAAATGGAATTTATTTCCTGGTTCTTCTACTTGTTATCTGTACATTACAAAATCACCCTGAATATCAGAGTTCTCACGGATAAAATGGGGATAAGACGACCTAACCTAGAAATCAGAATCACCTGGCAATTCTCACAGATTTGTCATGAGAACCAATTGAGATAGTGATTGAGATAGTGCTCTATAAACAGTAAATTCCTATTAAAATTAAATCTGCTGTTTAAGAAATGAGGAGCAGAGCCAAATCATGACTTTCATGGACCCCTGAAACATGAGCCTTCATGGGCCCCTTCTCTGAATAAAAAATATTTTTAAAATTATTCTTGATGATTGTATTGTTATAAAGATGAAAATAATCCAAACTGAAATATCCTCACTTCTTTCTTCTGATATTAAAAGAAATGAAAACATTTTCATGGGCCCTAATAGAATTATGATTTCTTGGCTCTGTTCCTCTTGTTCCTAATGGATAAGTTAGCTGAGGTAAGGAGACATTAGATTATTCTGTGGAAAAAAATAATGATTTGGAAATTTAGGAAAGAATAGAAGGTTTAGGAAATCACTACAGAGATGTGCTGGAATTTTTTAAGATTTCAGAACTAGAGGAAGAGTCCAGTGGAAGCTAATTAATGTGAATGTGAAAGTGCGTCATTTTTTCAATAAATCCCCATGGAACGGGAATAAGTTTTCTGAAGTATGTGAAGACCGTCACACAAGATCAGTAATAGACGAGACAGTGAAGACCGTCACACAAGATCAGTAATAGGCAAGACAGTGTAACAACTTTTACTGAGATACAGTGAGGGCAGCTTTAAATGTTTGAGTACAGAGTCCAGGCAAAGTAGGAATGGCATATAAAAAGAAGAAATGATGCCTTGGAGGAGATAGGAACCATCAATGGAGATCTCAACCCATCTTCCTACTCTATTCCAAGGAAATACCTGTAAATGACCCCAAGGAACCACAGCACCATCTCTGAGTTTCCTCTCATGGGGCTGTCTGATGAACCCCACATCGAGACCCTGCTCTTTGTGCTCTTCCTGGTGATTTACTTCTTGACCCTGATGGGGAACCTGATGCTGCTGCTGGTGATCAGGGCTGATTCCTGCCTCAAAACACCCATGTACTACTTCTTGAGTAATCTGTCATTCCTGGACCTCTGTTTCTCTTCTGTCACTGTACCAAGTTCCTGAAGGACCTCCTGTCTAAAAAGAGCACCATTTCACTAGAGGGTTGTTTTGCTCAGGTTTTCTTTGTGTTTCTTACATCAGGGACTGAAGCCTTTCTGTTCTCGGTAATGGCCTATGGCCACTATGCTGCCATCTCCACCTGCTGCTCTATAGCGAGGTGATGAGCAGTCATCTCTGTGTGAAGCTGATTTGGTCTCATGGGGTCTGGCTGGTCTCAATTCAGTTGTCATTGTGCTTCTGGCTGTTAATCTGGACTTCTGTGAGGACCAAATCATACACCACTACATCCATGAGCTGCCTTCTCTCTTCCCTCTGTCTTGCTCTTATATCTCCACCATTATTGATACCCTGATCTGCTCCATCTTACTGCATGGACTTGGACCATTCTTCCTCATCTTCTTCTCTTATGCCCACATTATCTCCATGATCTTGCCCATCAGCTCTACAACAGGCAAAAGCAAGGCCTTCAACACTTGCTCCTCCAACCTCATTACAATGATCCTGTTCTTTGGCTCAGATTTGATTTGCTATCTGATGTCCATCTCTGGTTCACCCCTGGATATGTTCTTCTTCTTGCAGTACAGTGTGGTCATACCCATGGTGAACCTCCTAATTTATAGCCTAAAGAATGAGGAAGTGAAAGCAGCTCTGAAAAGAACTAAAGAAATACCTTTAATATTTTAGTTAGTGAACAAGGATACAGAATGGTAGGAAATTAGTGTGTGCTGCCAAGTTCTTGAACTTAAGGTAGGATCCTGTAAGCCTAACTTGAAGGGAGCCAGCAACAACCCACTCCCTGGTTATTATTGACAATGAAAAATAAAATACATGAAACTGTATGTCATTTCATATCTGTAGATCTATACTCTATATTTACTTTTTCTACCTTCTACCACCTCCACCATGACTTTCCTTCTGGAACCCACAGGTAGATTTTGGATATCCGGAATTGTTCATTTATGTATCTTATCTCTTCACCCTTATTATTTTTTGTTTTATTGATCTAGTTTGTTGAATATTGTATCAAATTTATTTTCTCCAACACTTTTAAGCTATTTTTATTTCTTCCACTTTACAATTTTAAATAGTAGTCTTAAACCTACTGTTATGAATTTCAATTTTAAAAACAATATATGTTAAGAAACTCCTTGTTTCCCCTGCCACTTCAACTCCCCTCTCCTCTTTCTGCTACATTCCAGGATTCTGTCCAAGAATATCATAAAAAATTATCTTTACATTATTTGACTTTTGAATATGTTAATTTCTAATTTGAAAAAATTAAATTCTAATGTCTCTAGGTATTTGGGCTTCATTCTCTGTTTAAACTTATTTAATACTCACTGGCATCCCTTTCATAGCACATATTCCCATTTTCACCTTCCCTTTTCCACAGCAGAGTATATTAGTTAGATGCTTTGTTTCTAGAGCACCAATTGCTTGTGTTCTTAACTAATCTCTGCCCATATAAGCTGTATGGCCCTGGTAAGTTACTAAATTTTTCCATGTCTTAGTTTCTTGTATAGAATTTTGGGGTATTATTAGTATCAATTGGCTTGTTGATTTATTGTGAAGATAAAATGAGGTGGTCTGTATAAAAGAGCACTAAGAACATTAATGGCCACCATTTGAGCATTACCATCATTATTCCTGATGGTATTGTTCTACTTTTAACTTGTTGAATTATATACTTATTTAGATTTTTAAGAAAATGAACATTATGCTTATTCTAATCCCTTGTATATCTGATAATTTCATAATTTTCTCTCTATATGTGAATGAAAACTTGACTAGGTTTAGAATTTGGAGTTCCTATATTTTTTCTTCTGTATACATTGAATATTATCATCTGGCATTTACTATTCTTCAGAAGATATATAATTACAGCATGACTTTTTGCTACAAGCAAAGATAGACAACAAAATAGCACCAAGAGAGCTTAACAACAGTTTTTAAAAAGGTAAAAAAGTGATAGTATCACAAAAAATACAGTAAGCAAATAGAGCAATAATGGAAATACTATAAACATGCCAATTAAAAAGAAAAGACTCTAATTATGGGTCAAAATTTATATGCTATAGACAAAAGAAAGATTTCAAAGAGTCATGAAAGTTGAAAGTTTTTTTTTAATGTTGCAAAGATATAAATTAGAAAATGCAAACAGAAAGAAAGAGATTTTTAAGTCAAAATTGAATTCAAGTCAATTTTGTCAGTCAAAATTGAATTCACAGCAAAAATATAAACCACAATGACCAACCATATAATAGGTGCTGAATAGCTATTTGCTGGATTAATGAATATCACTTTCAAAAGTTGAAGTCTACAATCCACAGTGATGTCTACATGAACCTTTAGTGCTCAAATCACATAGCATAATATACAGCAGGAAATAATAAGGAAAGTGAACAAATTTAGAATAATTGTGAAAGAATTCTAGATGCTTCTTATAGTCCTTAATAAATTAAATAGACAAGACAAAAGCAATGGCAAAGACATATAGGATAATACAATTATTAACAATTAACAATGCTATTCTCATAAAATGTATCTAAATTTATACCCTGCAAACTGGTATCCATACAGCATTTACAAAAATTGACAAAATAAAAACCCTCATAAAATTTCAAAAAGTAGTAATGTGACAAATTAAATTCTATCTTCATAATGTAAAAAAATAGTAACAGATGTACATAAAATGAGTAAAGCAAAAAAGAAACATAAATGCTTAGAAATTTTTAAATATTCTGCTAAAAATATTTGAATCAAAGGAACCTCAAAACCGAAAATGAAACTAGTTATAAATAAAAATAATGAAATACCACATATAAAAACATATGATATGACCAAACCTGAACTGAACTTAAGATGCATAGTTATAACTATGCATATTACTAACAGGAAATAAAGAAAATAAAGTAATAATGAATGAATGATTTTGATGACAAGGTTAACAAAATTAACTTAAGCAAAAGGACAGAAACAATAACTTTTTTTAAAAGTAAAATTCAATAAACTAGGAATCAGAATAACAGAATTATCAAATAAACCATGTCATCCAAGAGCATTGTATATCTGTGTGAGTGGTGTGTGTGTGTGTGTGTGTGTGAGGTAATTTCATCTTTCTCTTTAGCAAATAAATATCTTCAGCTCTGGTGTTACTTTGCTCTATTGTATTCTCCTTAAATTATTCAACAAAATTTCAAAGACTGCATTTCTTTGCATTTGCTCTTTTGTCCTCACTTTTCACACTCCAGTGTCAAAGAGAGTACATGAAAGTTTCCAGAGTTTCTTGTTATACTAAACAAAGTGCTTTCGATTGTGTCCCCTTTTTTAGAAAGTTTGTACTCTGCTCATTGAAAAAGAAAGTACAATCTTCCACGAATTAGATCAATTAAAATCATAACAAGTGTAAGGAAACGATGTGGCTCAAGCGATTGGGCTACCGTCTACCATATAGGAGGTACAGGTTTCTATTCCTGGGGCCTCGTGATGAAGGCAAGCTGGCCCACGCAGAGTGCTGGCCATCGCAGGAGTGCTGGCCCATGCAGGAGTGCTGGCCCATGCAGAGAGCTGGCCCAGCAAAATGATGCAACAAAAAGAGACACAGAGGAGAGACAATAAGTGGCGAGCAAACCAGGGAGCTGAGGTGGCACAAGAGATTGGGTGCCTCTCTCCCACTCTGGAAGGTCCCAGGATCAGTTCCCAATGATGCCTAAAGAGAAGACAAGCATATACAGAAGAACACTCAGCAAATGGACACAGAGAGCAGACTTCTAGTACAGCATTCTGAAATTTCTGAAGCTCACGGTTGAAATGGTTTGAAGGTAAAGAACAAGAGAAGTAGCAAACGGGTTGCTGAAAGAAATGAAACAAATTTTTAAAGAAAAGTTATTTTCAACATATAATTCTATAAGCAATCAAACCATCCACCTAATATGAGGGAAGATTAAACATACTTTCAGGTTTTAGAAAACTCAGAAAATAGATCTACCATGCAGCCTTTCCTAAGAATTTACTTAAGGTTGTTCTCTACCTAAAGAAGAAAATAGAAGATCAACCTTAGGAGAACAGGGAAGTGATGACACTCCTCGGGTGACAACTGAGCAATTATTCCAGAGACAAATCTATCCGGATTAGAACAGGAAAGTAGATGGCTCAGAGAGGGAAGTGCCTGGGAAAAGGAGAAATACGGCCAAGAAGCATCATTTAGTGCTGAAAAACACCTGAGGATATAATCAAAGCAATTTGAGAGAATGCAAAGGGGATAATTCACCTGAACTTATGAAGAACATTCTTCTTTAAATAGCATTAAATATGGGAATAAGAAAATGTAATTCTACTTGTCTCTAAATCTTAAAAAAATACAAAATCATAATAATGTAAAGATTATTTGTTTTTAATTTTAGGAAACAATCTAGAGATAAATAATAAGATTTTCTAACAGTTACAGAACATGCCATCAATCTACAAACTACTGGTTTCTAAGTGTAGAGGATGGTTGTAGGAAAAAGCGGGAATGCTAACATAATCTTAATGTCTTCTTTAAAAATTGAGAGTCATGAGAGTTGGAGAGTCTATGGTTGCTAAATCAAGAAATGCCATGTTACGTGTGCCGCGTGAAGTCACAGTGGGGGCCAATAGAGGGATGAAGAATACTGTGGGGATGGGGAGAAAAATGATACACTGGATATGTTGTTGGAGATGGTGTCCAGGTGTTTAGGTTCTTGGCTTCGTCATGAGAAAGAATTCAAGGAAAAACCACAAATTAATTAAGCAAGTAGAGAATTTATTGGGGGTTAAAGCAAGGGACAGAAAGTATACTTTCAGGGATGAAGATGGGCTTTTTCAAGGGAAAAAATGCCCAGTTCTGCCCTGGGTTCCCCTGTTTTATGGGGGTACAGGACTCTAGGGTCTGCACTGATAAGCAAGGGCTTAGGGTGCAGGGACCTAGGGATGTGGGGTGCTAGAGGTGTGGGGCTTCTTGCTGCTGTCCATGACCTATGCAGGGCATGGGTGTGCTGATGAACATATTAGTTTCTGGTCACTATCCATGAAGAGTGAGGTCACCTGCAAGCTAGGTGGATGGGTGATGGTGATTCCCCTCTCTCCCCTTCCCTCTTTGCTGGCTGCCTTCTGATAATGCTGCCTTTGGGTGTGTGCTGCAAGGTGCAGGGTGTGTCCTGTAATCTGCCTTCCTAACTTACCTGTGTGACTCAGCCGGCTAATACTAGTAAAGAGGCCAGTGCCTCAGTTTCTCTTACCAGACTTGTTAAGGTTTTCTGCCCCATTCTTCCTTAGGTCCTTATTCTATCCTGCCTCAAATAGCCTCTTCTATCAAAACTGCAAGTATAAATTGACTTGCTTATAGTTGATCAGTTAAGAAAAGGGTAGAAAGATACTATACATAGATATGAAAGTAACCATCAGAACAACCAAAAATAGAAAAATAAAAATGAATGTGAGAAGCAGAGGTGGGGCAAGTGGTTGGGCATCCATCTACCATATGGAAGGACCCGGGTTTGATCCCCTGGACCTCCTAGTAAAAGAAAAAGAAGCAAGCAGGCGAGCCATAGGCCCAGCACGAACGTGTGGCAAACCAGGCCCACACAGAGCGAGCTGAGGCATGCAGCAAGATGATGCTGCAACAAAAGAGAGAAGCATGGGAGAGTCAAGGTGAGATGTAACAGAAACCAAGAACTGAGGTGGCGCACATGATAGGGTGTGTCTCTCCCACATTGGAGGTCCAGGGGATCAAATCCCAGTGAAGTCTAGAGGGAAAAAATGAGAAGAGAAGGCAAGGAACAGAAAAAGAAGATTTCTCCCAGTGAATGGACACAGACAGCAAGCAGTGGCAGAGGGGGAACTCACAGAACTGTACACGAAAAAGAAAAAATAAAGACAATTTTAAAAATTAAAAAAAAACAAAACAAAAAAAAACAGATGTGGCTCAGTGGTTGAGCACCCATTTCCCATGTACGAGGCCCTGGGTTCAATCCCTGTTACCTCCTACAAAAAAACAAAAAAACCAAACAAACAAAAAAACTGGTTGGATCTCTAGAGGAGGAAAAGGAAACCGATAATTTTCCTTTTCCTGTGACTCACAAGTAAACAGTTAGGATAAAATAATTAAGTAATAGCA